>JASAND010011349.1:0-55933 GCA_030248195.1 Trissonchulus latispiculum
GCCGCTAGGCAAACCATAAGTGCCGGTAGGCAAGCCGGTATATACTCATGTAAACTTAACTCTAACCAAAATCTTCTTTGTAAAAATGTTTTAGCGCTAGCAACTGACATCTGCAACTGATTTGGTGGCAGCTTTGGCAAACTCATAACAGTGCCAAGGATTCAGAACACTGTTATCTATTAAAACGTCTATTCCAACGCGAGATGTTTTAATGTCGGAAACACCTAACTCAGCCATAACGAATAAATACACTACAATAGAGAATATTAATACTTATTAATACAATATACAATACTAATAAGTAAATAACACAATACAGTTACTACAATTATACAATACTTCTCATTCAGTTTTGTTTGACACTTAAATTAAAGATCAAATTGGCGACTAAGTTCTCCTAAGTACCGTAATGTGTGACTTAATTATACATTGTTTGATTATCCCGAGACGTCGGCTAGATGTAAGCAAATTGGACTCAAGAAGTGAATTATATGATCTCCTCCAATTTCCTGGATCCTGCTCTTAAATTTGCCTGCAGCATTTTCCAGAAACTTTCTGCACGCAGCTTGGAAACTGACGTGACAGACCGATTTATTGCTGCTTGTTTAATGGAGACTACTATATTGTTGAGGTGCTAACTATAACTTCATTCGGTTCGTGTCTCGACACGTGAAAATGTCTCGAGTGTTTGAGGTTTTCTAAAATGAAATGACTCGAAATATATAGAAAGACTCGAAAGTTTTGGATATTGCGTCTGTCAAACAATATTGATCCCGACAGTAGGTAAACAATCACGCTTTCGGCACCACTAAAACCTTAAAGTGCGAATTCTTGGAAACAAAAATGAGTGAAACAGACACTTTCACAGTTTATCCTGCGCTTTCCGTGGAAACCCAAAAGTGGTGAAAACTGATTTGGCACATTCACTGCTAATCTTACACTTTCCGTGGAAACTTGAAAGTGGTGAGAATTATTTGGACACATTCACACCTCAAACTCAAACAAACTCAAACAAACAAAAAATCATTTGACAGATTCACACCCAATGGTGCAATTTCACAGGAAACCGAAAACCGGCGAAAGCTAATTTGACACATTCACACCCAAAAGAGCAAAGTCACCGGAAACCGAAAACCACCGCAAACTAATTTGACACATTCACGCAAAAAAGTTAAGCGTCCAGGATATTAAAAACACTGAGAGCTTATTGAAGATTTTCTTGTGATTCTTCGCTTACCATCGGAATCAGAATCTTTTGACAGACGCATATGTTTCTAAAGTTTGAAATGCGTCAAACTGTAGGAAATGTTTCTTGAAAGTTGGGATTGCGAAAGTTTGAAATGCTTTTTTAAAAAGTTACGAAATTTTCTAGAAAGTGCGAAATTTGTCACTTTCGAGACAAGTTTTTGAAAGTATTGAAATTTTTCGAGACAATTTTTATTTTTAATCTGGCAGCTTTGGAGGCATTTGGCGACAACTTTCGGGTCGTTTTTTCTCAACTTTCCGGAAACCTTCTGCACTCGCTGTGGAGTTAAGGCTGACATACCTATTAAACAGGATTATTTGAATAGAACTTTGGAGAATCGACCTTTCAGTAACAGAGAGTTGAGAGTTGATTTGGATGAAAATTTCGAAAAGGCACTAAGCCATGAGGCGTAGATTCTAAAACTAAAGTTTGGAATAGAAATCTGTTACCCTTTGGTTATTCGGAAAATGCTTGCAGAATATTTTCACCGTTTAGGTCTCGCCATAAAAGGACTGGTTAGGTTATTATTCCGTACAGGGAAATAAAACTCAAGGTACGTATTAGAGTTGATTTTCTAGCCCCTATATTACCCTTGAAGGGCCACGGTTATTGTCTAGAATATTAGTGCCCAAAGCTGTATGCCCAAAGCTGCGGCCGCCTTTAGGAGTGGGAGCAAGCACGGACACTTCAGAAAGAGTGGCCGGGGCTAAACCTTCACTTGAGCCACTCGATCGCCTGGCCTGATTTTGATACGATGAGAACCACTAAGTTTAGAAAAAATTACACCAATTTCTCCAGTGTAGTCGGGATCCATTACCCTGCCAGCTAGAAGAATACCGTACCGTATATAGCCAAACCTGAGCGTGCTGCAATGCATCCCATCAAACAAGCAACTTCTTTTTGGACTGAAAAGGTCGAAGCCAAAGGAGTGACGTGTGGCTTGTTAAGGCGTTCTTGTGTTTACAGAAAGCTTAACAAAGTGAACAAGTTCGGGATCTTGAGACATTAAGCGGAGTCTAAAAAGTAGATATCTGAAGACATCGCATAATAATCGGTAGAAATGAATAGCTTGCTTTGTCAGAGAGATTTACAATATGAATAATCTCGAGATCTTGACATGTTAAGCGGAGTATAAAAAGGAACAAGTGTTATAGAAATCTCGTAGCCCATAGTTGGCTGAAATAGAACACAGTTTTAATTTAAGAAATTAAACTAAAACAAGGGAAAGAAAAATAAAATTTCGGAAAACAGAACAATATTTAAAAAATATTGCTCATAGCTAGTACTTTCAAACATTGAAAATTGTAAGCTTGATTGTGTTAATAATTGGGAAAAAGAGAAATGTTCGGGAGACGAACTGACTGGAGGGTAGGATTTTGAGGCGTTTGAGAAATATTTTAACTAGTGAAGAAGGAGGCATGAGTAAACAATCAAAATTAAGTGATAGATTTCGGGAACACAAGTTCAATTAGTGAGAATTCAAGCAACAGTCGTGGGCTTTAAATCTAAAAGTTCCAACTTCTTAAGAGGAAGGCCGAGAAATAACAAGGGATTGTTAACAAAGATGCCAATTTTGATTAATTACACCAGGTGAAAGAAGAAGAGCGGCATTCTGAGGATAGGAGTAAACGTATTTTAATGCTATATTAAATTAAACTCTACGTCGAGTTTATTGTTTTATTTTAAAATGTCTTCAGTGTTTAGTGTTTTGTGTTTAGGTGTGTCTAACTAACTAAACTTAATACAAACCAATTTTTACAAGTTTTTCAAAAATAACATGTATATATAGAATCAAAATTAGCAAAAGCTTGGAAGATTTGGATGTTTTGAACGTGTGACGCAATTTTGAAAAATTTAGACGTTTTGTCAGTAGACGTTCGCCGTTAGACGTTACGAACGTTTATATGTTTTGATTTTAGACGTTTTGATAGAGAACCGAGGAGGTGGTGTTATAGAATAGAAGGAAAGGTAGGAACATTTCAGATAACAAGTGGTACACCGGTTTGGGCTAAGTTTAGGAGATAATTTATGAGGAAGAGAGGAAATTCGTGGAATTTGAAGGGACGAGTAAGAGAAAAAAGAACCAAAAGTAAAATATTTAATTAAACACGGAAATGTAAAGACCGGTTTGGAGCAAATCTGCTAGAGTTGAACGAAAATTAAAAGATGAAAGCGAAGTTGAAGTTGAAGTGAAGAAGAAAGTAGAAAGGCAGCTGAAATCTTACAAAATCAGGCTTAGAAAAATGTTAAAGGATCGTAAAAGAATAACAGTTGTTACGTTTGTAGGGAGTCCAAAAGCTGGGTAGAAAAGAAAATAGTCACGAACAGGCTCGCGAACGAGGTGGACTAACATTAAAAGATTGGTTTATTGCCAGATAAATAGGAGTTACGGTTAGAAATAAAAAGAAAAATTTGGCGAAAGTGATCACACTTACTACTCCCATCAGTAATTTAGGCTACTCCATGTAGTCTAGTAGGGACTGTCTCATTTCTGATCAATCGATCACACTAACAAATCCTTTTTATTCACGGCTTTCGTATCTGCCGTAATTAGCTAAATATACAGAACCAGAAAAAATAAGTCTGAAAAACAATGAAGTAAACAATGGGGGCAAAAGTTAATTGCAGTTGTTTTTCTCACATTTAATTAGGTAGTAAACAACAAAGAAGGCTACAACTTTGACAGGTCTGTAGACGCGTCAAAATTTGACTTCAAGCTTATTACAAATGCACCAGTCGCAGTAAAGTAGTACATTTAGGGGTGTACTACATCCCTAGAATATTTCAGTGATGTACTACATCACTACTCAAGTTGTACATTGGAGGTTAAAGGCTTCAAATGTACGACTTTACAGACAACGTTTAGTTATGTACGTAGCATATCACTGAGTGTTTGTCAGGGATGTAGAACATCACTAAAATATTTTCAATAGATCAGTACATTTCTGTTTGCTTGTTTTTATGCCATAGAGGGAGAAAATTTAGAAACAGAAGAACTACAGCTGTTATCTAAATCTAATTTGAGAATTTTAAACAATAGATGGAATGAATTACTGTAGGATAATTTTGAAACCTAAGTTTTGTTTAAACAATACGCTATTTCAATTTGGTAAATGTTGTAAATTTCAGTTTTATTGCTTTTTCTTTATGAAAATTTTGAATTAAGATGCTAACTTATTGCAATTGAAAACTTGAAAACTACGTAAGTGTTGCTTAAGCAATGCGCATATTTGACGTTTTTTACTTTTTAATAATTTGTAAAATCATGTTAATTAAAGAGGTTAAAAAATGTTACTAAAAATTAAAAAATTTAAAAAATTAAAACATATTAAAAATGTTTATCGTAAAGCCTGTTTCAGTTAATTTTTAGTATTCGTTTTCTTCTCAGTTTTTAAAACTTAGTTTTCAAAATTATCCCACAGTAATGCATTCCTTCTATTGTTTAAATTTTTCAAATTAGATCTTGACAATAGCTGCAGTTCTTCCGTCTGTAAATTTTCTCCTTCTATGGCATAGAGACAAGAAGCAAACAGAAATGCATTGATCTTCTGAAAACATTTTAGTGATGTTTTACATCACTGACAAGCACTCAGTGATGTACTACATTACTATTAATATTAAGCAACCAATTAGAAAACGGCTTTAGAAACGCATTTTTGGGACAATTGCAGAGGGCTTTTTTTCATGGTTTCGCGCTTTGTTTTTCCGTTAGAGAGAAATAAGCATCCAAACTTGAAATTTTTGACGAAAATCAGACAAAATGTACTTTTTTCTCAAAATCTTGAGCTAACCTGATTACACTAAAAGATTTCAGAAAAAATAGCCCTCGGGAAGACGTTTCCTTTGAAGCCTGAACTGGTCGCTCTTCTTTAGCTTTCCCACATTTCGAGAAATCCATGTTCAAAAATTGTTTTTCTTGTTATCGCGTGTTTAAGTCGAAGAGTTGTAGTGGGACAGGTATACCCTACCTAGCTGTAACAAGCACATTTTAAGTTTCAAAATGATATAAAAACTATTGTTGAATTCCGAGAATTGAGCGATTTACTGTCTGTCAAAATTTGCTGCAAATACCCGAACCAGCACCTTCAGCTGGTGGTATCCTTTTGTGCAGTGCTTTTGTGGTGTTTTGTAAAACGCTGTAACTTTGGCAATTTCGGAAGTTAGAAGAGCGTTATTGACCGTTTTAAAGCTTATATTCAGGACATTCACAGAGCCTTACGCAATTAGCAAAATTAACAAAAATAACAAATATTTTCTGACATAACCGCTAAGGATAGACCAAAAATCTTTGAACATCGATTTCTCAAAAATGTAGAATCGCCCAAAGGTTCTTTCTGTGCCATGATATGAAGGACATATTGGCCGAGGGTCGTTTTCTGGATTTGGCTCAGCAGGTCTTAACGGTCGAGAAAATCGGCCAAATGCACAGTAACACGAAATTTCGCAACTTCGCATTGGGTTTTCTTGCTACTCGAAGTGTTTAGGCCAAACCAACCTGCCATCTCTGGAATCGTTCGAGTAGTTTTTGAGGAATCGATGTTTAAAACAAAATAGCTGCAGTTTTGCCAAAATGGGTTTTCGGCCAAATCTCTAGCTTAAGGTGCTGGTTCGGGTTCGTGTATTTTTCGACTTTAAAAGCGCAATTGTCGTTGAAATTTATTCAAATTTGCTACAATTACATTATTTACCCTATAAAACATGTTAAACAAGTCGCGGCTTGAAAATGTGAGTTTTGGAGAAATTAGCTTTATTCCGCGATAACTTGCACTGTGACCACCCTACACGGATGAACTTATAGTCATTCGAATCCTCTCACCAAGACCTACAACTTTGCTCTTGAGAGTTTTTTTCGATTCCTTAAGGTTTAAGAGATAACAACGAAAATTGATTTTCGAGGTCCAAAACCGGCCATTTTTCGAAAAATCAAATAATGCAAGATTTCGACAGCTTCAACAGCTCTGGTCCGTCGGTCAAGTATTGTCCATATTTGTAGTCCTACAGGACATGCCATATCCAACGGAGAGCTCTCTGCGGCTTCTCAGCCTTCGCACAGCAGCGAAAATGTGAAATTTTGAAAATCGCAACTAGATTGTTTTGAACACGGATTTCTCTCAACTCATGCAATCAATTAAAAAACGGCTTTACACATGTATTCTTGAGACCATTGCCGGGGGCTATTTTTCATGGTTTTGCATTTTGACCTTCAGTTCGAGAGAAATAAGCATCCAAACTAGAAAATTTTGACGAAAATCTGACCAAATTTACGTTTTTGTCAAAATCTTGAGCTTCTTTACTCGATAAACAATTTCAGAAAAAATAGCCCTCGGGAAGATGTTACTTTTGAAGCCTGAACTAGTCGCTTTTCGTGAGTTTTCCCACACTTCGAGAAATCCATGTTCAAAAATTGTTTTCATGTCGTTGTACAAACAGCAAGTCGTTGTTCAAATATGATGTTGTTCAAGCCGAAGAGTTGAAATGAGACAGTTATACTGTACCTAAGTTGGAACAAACACATTCTAAGCTTTAAAATGGTAATAAAATTATTGTTGAACTCCAAAACTTTAGCAAATTACAGTCTTTCAAAATTTGCTGCAAATACCCGAACCAGCACCTTAAATAACGAACTTCAGCTAATAGCTATTGATAAAATGTGCAATTATACTGTGCATCAATTGAGTATAAGTGGACCAAAATTGCCTGCAACATTTGGCAGTAATTTTGAAAAAACTGATATCCTCGAAATGGCCATTTTTTGACCCTCGAAATGGTTTGTTGCTTACACTGACTTTGAGCCAATTAAATTAATTAAGCTAATTAATTAAATTTTGAGCTAATTTCACTAGAAAATTTACAGCTTACGTTAATTTTTCATTTTTTCTGTAACTTTTGACTGTTTCGTAGGTATTTATATATTATAATATTTGCATTTATGCTAAACCTGTTCCAAATTTTTCTGTCTTGAATTTTCAGTATATTTCAGTAATATTTTCCTGACATGGTTGTTGACATACTTTTATTATCAAGCAAAGCCTTTAATGCTTCTGCATTGATTGACAAACAATATTGACAAACAATAGTGCGCAAAGAATATTACAGCTCACTACAGTCCGCAGCCTCCAAATCTAATCTTTCCGTAAAGAGTGTGAAGAGCTGTTTCAAGTACAGCTAGTAGTACAGTAGCCAGTACAGTTTCAAGTACCTTGGTTGAACGTTTTAAAACTTAACTCTGTTGATGTTAAAAGCGCTAATTTTGCTCGATGCATGCTATAGTGGTCTTATCTATGCGGAAATATCCAAATTAAAGAAGTGGGTCGACAAAATCTCAGTGGGTTGCGGGTCGTTGGTTGCGAGTCGCGGGTCCGAGTTCCGCGGGTCGCGGGTACCCGCGGGTCACAAAATTGCGACCCACTTCCAACTCTGCTACAGCACCCAGAACCTGAACCTATTATTTCATCACCTTTAAGAGAGAATCAAGCGATTAGCCACTTGTTCTCAAATGATATGAAGCAAATCAATTAGTCTGTACCTGTCTCTTCTGAACGATACCGTAGCCAAATGTAAACAGTAGAAGAAAACTGCAAATTTGAACTTTAAATTAAATCAAATTTCGTCTCCACAGAACTTGTGAAATTATTTCAAACAGCTCAGAGAGAATTCCTAAATTGGTTTGTTTACTCTATTGTGGCCCACCATAGTGGAATTATTGTAACAGACTTTCAGGGCTTCTGAATTTAATAGAAACATACATAGTTTTCATTCGCACTCACCACAATTTCACTTTCAGTTTGAATTATGTTGCCCATATATGTCCACACTAAATTATTAGAATTGTCAGGAATTGGATTGCATAAGAGCAGTTTTGACACATTTTTACATCACTTAAAACAGTTCTTATTCATTGCAGATGATGGTTTCACACCGGTGTGTATGTTACTATATTTTATTAGCTATTTATAATATTTTCATTCCATGATTATTACATCGAGGGCTTCCCTGAATTTCACAAGCTCTGGACAGACGAAATTTGATTTAATTTAAAGTTCAAATTTTAAATTTTCTTCGACTGTTTACATTTGGCTACAGTAACGTACAAAAGAGACAGGTACAGGCTAATTGATTTGCTTCATGTCATTTGAGAACTAGTGGTCAATCGCGTGATTATTTCCTTCTAAAGTGGTGAAATAAGCATATTCCATTCCTCCTTACAATTCAGAGTAATATCTAATTTTGTTGCACTGTAATAAGATTGTCAAAACAAGTCTGACGGGAATCGAACCACTGTTCTTCGGATTCACACTACTTCAGCTCTTGATGTTGATTATGATTCACCGCGCAGATCCAAAGTCTAAACAACACTGCGATAGTAGAAAGTAGTACATACATGGGGTCCTGCCCGTATGTCTGGTCTTGGCCACTCAGCCAAAACGCTGCATGGGAGTCAGCCAGCCTTGATGACACTGCTTGGGGATCGTGTTTTCTGTTTGTGACCTTCGTCTCTAAGGCCCTTCTGCGCAGCTAAAGAGGTAACATCCAACTCAATACTTTTTGAGCAGTGAAAACTAAAAGTTAAAGGAGTTTAAACAGTTCATTTTAGCTCGCTTGCAGGACAGAACAGACTTGAATTTTACATTAACTCTTTTAACTCGAGTGCGAAAAGGCTGTAAGGCACTGCCGAAAACAAAATTTATAGATCTGATTTGAGTACCTACATAGCACGTGTACTAATTTCGAATAAAAATTTCGCACCAACTTAAACTAAAAAATAAAAACTATTATTTATGTTCGATCCGTTTCTCTCGCTATATTTTCGGAATCTTTCCGCTGCAAATACGTAATGCGATCTGACTTAGCGAGTCCTAAAATTTCTGTAATCCACAATAAATTCAGTTTTGACTTTAATTCTTATTACAAGCATAAACTTCAACTTTCCACAGTTAAATGCCCGAAATGCGATGCCATGCCATAAAACTCGCTGGTGTGAATTTTAGGATAGTGTCAAATTGTATTTGTTAAGTTTCAATTCGATATTAATCAGTGCGCAGACGAAAATGCATTAAATTGTAAAATTGCAAAAAAAGTTTGCATCTCTCACTGCAAACAGCCCTTTTCTGCAAACACTGCCGACAAAGATTAGTTGTTTTCTGTTACTTTTTTCGAGTGTAGATTTTCGAATAACTAGTTCTGTTAAACTAAAGTTCTAATTCCATTATATACGCATATATATTGCACGCACATCCCTATATGAACAGGTTTAATAAGTAACTCATATAAAATACTAAATAGGAATTTATACGAACAATAATCAAGTATACTTAAAAAGTTTGTAAATTTTTGCAGACGGCAGTGTGCGTTTTCGAATAGCGGCATAAATTCACCTGATTGCTTTGTGAAACTTTTTTCGTCAGCGTAGATCTAGCGAAAATTTCTGTGAGCAGTCATTCAGGATTTTTTACTGGTTTTTGTTTACAAATACCCCCTTTAATAAATTCCACTGTTTAATTGGAGTGTTTTAAATGGTGTGTTTTTCTGATTTACTGGCGGATTTGTGGCATATTTTCCATGAGTTTCCGGATAGTCAGCGTAAATTGGAATCTTAAACGGTCTCATCCTAAATATTAATAATCCTAAAGGGATCGACAGTTAGGCCAGTCCTACCATGTTTCTTCTGAATAGGAATAAGCAAAGTATATAACAAATAACCTTATCTCATGGCGTTGAATTGATTCGGAGAGCGGGAGATTTTCCTGAGGATTATTTTTAATTTATTCAAAACAAATATAGAAAACAAAACAAAACACTTACAAAACAAACAAAAATAGATGTCCTGAAGCATGAAATGGATAATTTTGAACCCTCCGATTTACAACCTTTTTGGCACCACGCCCCTGTCGACCAGGCAAACATAGGCTGTTCCGGGTTTTCCCTAAAACTGCGATATCCTAAGAAACGCTGCATTGAGAAGCTCTTCTCTCACTTCACTCCTAACACGATAAGAAGTAAGAGAAAGAATGAAAGAAAGAAAGAAAGAATGAGAAAGAAATATTGGTTCCCGAATGAACTAAATACAACTATTTAGTATATACATATCTAACATAACATAAAAACATTACATAAACATTAGATATATAACATAACACACCAATATAACAAAACAGCATGCATACCCAAATCGAATTCTTAACCATTGCAAAGTGAAACGTTGCCTGCCAGAACCAATTAGCGCTTGGAATAGCCAGAAAATGTTAAGTAATCATTGAAAATCTTCTGCGACTTTATCCTAAATCTGGTATCGGATAACAAATTTCCGCTTCAGCTTATTCAGAATGCCAGATTTTCAGTCAGATCCGGTAGGCCTACTGACCGTTTCTATTTTTCTAAGTATGACTCGGTTTGTTACTATTAATAACAACGACCGTAGAAATTTCTCCTGCATAAAAATCAGCAGCTTCTTTTTAACCAGCTTTAATAAAAGAGAAAGAAAAGGCGCAAAAGCAACTAAAAGGTAAATTTAGAAATAAATTAACAAATTAAAAATAAAATTAGCTAAACTGAAAACGGTGTAAGTTTGCAGTATGCCACCGACCGTCATGATGTAGACGGCTTTCCGATACGTTTTCATAAAAGTTTTCCTGAGTTGAAGTTTCGTACATTTGCTTCGCTCAATACGAGATTTCCACGTCAAAAATACTGAAGCTCACAAAAATTATTTTAGAATGAATGTAAGTATTCCGCGTCCAGTATTTAACATAATTAATGTCAGTCAGCATTAAACTTGTAGTTTGGCAAGCAAATACTTCCTAAAAGCACCCTGTCTTCGTCTTGCCAAGCTTTTATTTATTAGCAAACTCTGATTTATTACCGTCCTCATAAATATTTCTTAGCAAATAGAGACATAGACCCTTTTGGTAAAAGATTAACTATAGAAAAGTTGAGAGTTCTGGGGAAAAGTTGGACAGGCTTGTTTTTATCCCGGGACAGCTGCTTGGAAAGCAAAACGTTTTGCTGTTTGGCGCACATTTGTTCTGGCGTGGTAAGCAAAAGGCTCCCACAACAGCTGGGATGTCTGTGCCTTGGGAGATTTAAAATTTCAAAAATGTCGACACTTCAGTCGATTTCTGCACCTTTCAACGATAATACACTTCCGGTCAGCCAATGCGAAATTTGTCTAAGAATTTGGCATACTGCTTTGCCCTGTGTGTTGTTTATTTGCAAATGCAGTCCCGCACAGAAAATTGATTACCCACACAGTATGACAGCCTTGATGTGCGACTTTCCTTTCAATTAAAAGTTATCAAATATCTAATAATATTTCTAAAACTGGCAAATGCAAGTGGATTTTTGAAGCTACCGATTTCTTAGAATACAGCAAAATAGTGAAAATGAAGGCACCTAAAATACGATTTCAAAGTCGCAAAACACTGGTATTCTAGCATTTCCCAAAGTTTCACATTTTGTGTCATTTTTTCGGTAGTCACCTATTAGATCTGCAATTTTTGATTAAAAGTTCTATTTTATTTGCAACAATAAAAAGCTTTTTGACACTTTTTTTGCACAGCTGACTGGAGTCAACCGTTTTGACGAGAACTTTTATTCTCTGTCCATTTAGCAGTCAGTTTTGCACATCTCATTTTGACACAATGCTAGAAAAATTGGCCCCCAAACTTTGGCACCAAAAACTTTTAGAATGACCAGTGTGTTTGAATGGACTTTCTGAGACTTTGAAATTAAAGGGAAAGTCTTACTTACAGCTAGCTAAGTTTTGAAAATTGCACCTGCTGCAATTCCAATTTCCCTTTACACCAAACTTCTCAGTTTCCAGAATTTTGGTCTGCAATTTGTTTTGCGGTTGTGTAAAAGCTTGCACTTGAAGCTTGAAATTTGTCACTCTGTGTTGAGTTTGCTAGGTGAAAGGTTTGGGTGTATGTTATGTGTATGTTTTAGTGAATATTTTTGATTTTAAAATAGCTATCATATCATAATAGTCCTTGAAACCATGGATTATTGTAATGTTTCGGCTAATATTATTGCAGCTGATTTTTAATAATGTTTGCTGATATTTTACACTTCATATTTTTGAGATTAGTTCCCACTCCCCATCTGTTTATAACAATTTCTATGACTTTTTTCAATGAATTTCTATGAATTTCTATCAATTATCAATTTCTAGAATTTGACTAAAGTTTGTGTAAAAATTTTCGTAGCATTCATTCACACTTATTCGACAAGTGCAAATATTTTACCTTGGGGTTAGCGCACGAGTCAAAACGAAAAACAGATCTCTGTATCAGGATTAAATGGTAAAAATTCAATTAAATTTAGATCAAAATCAAGTACTGTAATTTTAAAAAAATGTTTGAAAGACTGATCCACGAATTGAAATTTAAACGACTGTGCCTGGGTGGTTCAATCAGTAGAGCGTCGGGTGTCCTACCCTGAAGGTTGTTTGATCGATCCCCACCTCAGGTCGCAATTTTTGAAGTTGTACTAAAAAAGGTTGTTTTCTTTCACTAATTTGCATTCACTACAAAGTTATTGGTTTCTGACTCCGTTAAGTGAAAATTCAAGTGTTTCTATCGTCCTCTATAAATTAATTCGCTGATCTTAAACTGAGTGTAATCTGTTGTAAGATTGAAGTATCTTTTTATTTGCAGTTAAGATGGATCTTTTGCGCTTTTCCCCCCCCAGCCCTAACTTTTGATTTTTTTGACCAATAACTTTGAAATTTGGTGTGGATGCATACTAAAGGCTGGTGAATTCAAAAATTCAAAAATTTTAAAATTTAAAAAAATTTTAAAAAATTTTAAATTTTTGTTTGGTAAGGGGGGACCAAGGGGAACCAAAAAAAATTTTTTTTTTAAAAATTTTGCTGAAAACATGCAGAAAGGGGTTTTCTGGGGCGCTGAGCACGAATCTGAAATCCGTTTTTCGATTCAGCGTTTCGTTAGCTCAGTATGCTAAAGTTGTAAGCTTAACATGTAAGCTTATACTGAGCTAACGAAAAGTTGAATCGAAAAACGGATTTCAGATTCGTGCTCAGCGCCCCAGAAAACCCCTGTATGCATGTTTTCAGCAAAATTTTTTTCAAAAAATTTTTTGGTTCCCCTTGGTCCCCCCTTACCAAACAAAAATTTAAAATTTTTAAAAATTTTTAAAAATTTTAAAATTTTTGAATTTTTGAATTCATCAGCCTCCAGTATGCACCCACACCAAATTTCAAAGTTATTGGTCAAAAAAATCAAAAGTCAGGGCTGGGGGGGGAAAAGCGCAAAAGATCCGTTAAGATTACAGGAGAAACTACACAAGTGCCTCGAACTTGAATTTCAAACTGCTTGTTACACATTGTTACATGACATGTTTAATAACATAGTAGATTCAATTTGATTTATTTTCATCTGAATTTGTTTGATGTAAAGTTTGTGGAAATATTTTCTGTTTTATTGTTTACTGCTTAACATTTGCTAAAATCCTCAGTAAGCTAACCTTAACGTTTGACACTATTGCTACATCACTATGGTAGGAAATAATTAGTTTTCTCATAGAAATTGTTGTTAATGGAAGCATAAACAAAACAAGGCTGATGCCAAACTAAGTGACGTTTTTTATCAAAAGAAAAACAAAAGTGGCTAATGATCAGCTCTAACTTTGTGCAGCTATTTGAGGTGGGGTTGTAAGCAATTTTTGACAAGCGAGGCGTTATGACGCAAACAAGCGGCACGCAGTCTGACTCATTGCGAAGTTGCATCCGAAGAAAACAAGTTGCAATTCCGCTGCAACTGCGTCTGCAGTTTGCGAATTTCACAAACAACCACAGAGCTGTTGCTGTAGTTGTTGTCGTTGTGTAATCGCTCTACGGTCTGACACAAAACTGTGTGTCGAAGAAAAAAAGGATTTTAATGCGATTGTAGATTTTTCTGTCCCACTCTGACATACATTTTTGACATTTCACTTGTGCTCTTTAACAAGATGTTGTCTGCAATGAAGTGCTGTCGTATTTTGGCACATTTGTTCGGGCAGTTTTTCTTGTCAAATCTTATTACCTTTTTCTACATTTTCGTTGACTACTTTACTTATTTTGACATTTATTCTGAATTATAATGTTGATAATAGTTAACAATATTAACCAATTATATATGAGAAACTTAACAAACTTACATTTCCATGTGCCAAAAGGTTGGGATCGAATCGAACCCACAACCTTTGGCTAGAGATGAGCACGGGCCGGATTTTTTCGGCCCGGCCCGGCCCGGCCGGGCCCGCTCCAAAATCTTCCTCGGCCCGGCCCGGCCCGCAAACTAACAAAATTTTGCCCTGCCCGCCAAAAGAAAATTTCGAAAATTTAACTAACAATATTATTTTGAAGGCTTTAGTGAATGCAGGAAACGCTAAATTATGCTACGAAATGTTAAATTTTGCTGTTAAACCTGAATGAGTAAATGTAATGCTAATTTTAGTGATTTGACAACATTTCTTAGAGTCGAACCGGCCTGTGTCGGCCCGCCCCGGCCCGTTGTTAAAAAATTTCTCGGCCAGGCCCGGCCCGACCCGCTAACCAATGGATGTCGGCCCGGCCCGGCCCTGCCCGCGGGCCGGTCCGGGGCGGGCCGGGCCGGGCCAACGGGCCGAAATGCTCATCTCTACCTTTGGTGCCTTAAAATTGACTATGCAAGTGTAATTGTTGAACCTTTATGAAATAAACTTTCGAAATTTCAAACTCTATATTATTGTTAGACTCAAAACGGTAAAATGCAAGTCGAAGTCTTTAACATTTCAATGATTATTGCAGGTGAAATCTGAGACTCATTAGACAAAATTACTATGCAAATTACTTTTCCCGATGAAGCTAAGTTTGTAACAGAAGAGGAGTTGCTTATGGTTGCCAAATCGTGAAAGTTACAACTTGTTCACATAGGTACATATCATATATTTTATACAGTTCTCAGCTAAGTAAAGACTAAAACACACATTTGAGCTGTTTTGCTATCAGTTCGGCGTGGTTTTTTGTACGCTGCGCAGCCCTACGTGTGTGTGCGCATAAGTTTTAAGCAATTTTTCTGCCCTTTTATGGCGCATTATTTGCAAAATGGGACGCTTTTTAAGCGCTTTCTTTTGAGGGGTATCTGACGCAAAACAACGTTTATCGGCTATTTTGCTAATATGTACTCTTGTATTTCTTCTGCTACTTCGGCTAGTGCTTCAACTTATGATCAACTTAACGGCAGTGACTCTGCCAATTCTGATTCTGCCACAAATCTGCGGGATCGAATGCTTAAAATGAAGGATGAAATTCCCCATCGGGTAATCTGTGCCTGTACTCTGCCCTGGAAGAAGCTGAAATCTCTTCAAGGGACGGCCCCCCAGTTACCCACCAAACCCCCCTTGCATGATTGGATACCGTCCCCACCAGAGTCACGTGATGGGAAAAAGCAAACGGTAAACTATGTAGAAAGATTTCGTTTTTAGGGTGGTTTATTATTTGTAAGTCTGCTTTTGAGTAGGGCAGAGAAAGTAAGAGCCTTGATTTGTCGCTTCCCCCCACTTTCTAAATAAATAAACTACCGTATACCACGGTCAATGTTTCTCTACAATTTCGTTAGCAGCAGAAAACGCCCTTCCATTTGATTTGTTCTTCCCAGACCTGGAGAGATATTATAACTGTTCTTCCCTGAAATTAGAGCTAAAGATTCTAAAACTTGACCAATCGAGATTAGTTTTGGTATGAGTAATCTGTTGTTGACATCCCTGAGTTCTACTATCACCAAGTTTTCAATTTTGCGATACTAGATTGTTTCGATTCGTGAGGGAAGAACAAGGGTAACCAAAAGATTTTATCCGATTTTATCCGCGATTTTGCTAAACAAATGTATATAGAGGTTATCTGTGTCCGATGTCCGATTATTATCTACACTTTTCATTATATATACCAGCCATTATACCAAATTTAGTTCGATTGGTCAGTTTTGAATTTTAGCAAAGGGGCAATCATGGGGAAACCCTTCTATCTAAGTGGGAAACTGGTCGAGTATTCTCTCCCATTGCGACAGATAAAACCATTCAGTAGCACGTGATTTTTATCCATACATTTACAGTATTTTGTTGTGTTATGAGTCATTTTTCTTGTTTCAGGTGTCCTAGGAGGTCGCTCAGAGGATGAAGTCTCTCTTTGCTGCCATTCGATATCTCCACGATCTGGTCACCAAAGGAAGACCGGAGGTTCTCGGAAGCTGTGGCGGAGTACTGCTGGATTTGGCCGTGAAATTGTTGACTTACCTCAGTGGTCTTAGCTCGCAGTCTCAAAACGATCCAAGGTAATAGTGAAGTTTTACGAACAAAAATACATAAACTTTTGAACTGTTAGGTGTTTCATTTTTTTGCCACGGGAGTTGTTAAATGAGGCGTCGTGACACTTCATTTATCATATTTCCTCAGGCTAAAAAGGAAAGAAAGAACATTATAAACGAAGTCAAACAGACCTTATACGTCGCTAACTGTGCTGTTGCCGTAAAGAAATAATGAAAAACGCCTGCCTGCAGTCACTAAGGCCGTAGCCTTAGTCCGAACAGGAGAGAGCCAATGGGCGCTGTGAGCGCTCTTACCCAGAGAGAACTAATCTCTGGAGCTCCTGCCTTGTCCAGAAGAGGACAGCCAGCTCGGCTCTATCTGTGCTGCAACATAGCCAGAGAAGGTTTTATCAAAACCTCTCTGACTGTGCTATGCACAGAAAGAGGACTGCAGTGGCCAGCGGATCTCCGTAGAGATACAAACAGCATTTACGTCAAGAAAATGAAGTAAACGCTGGCCAGCAGGCGGATCCACGAAGGATACAAGGCATTAATCATAAAGAAATAATGAAAAACGCCTGCCTGCAGTCACTAAGGCCGTAGCCTTAGTCCGAACAGGAGAGAGCCAATGGGCGCTGTGAGCGCTCTTACCCAGAGAGAACTAATCTCTAGACTATTTTTTTATTGCACAAGATTCGTTAAGCATACGGTAAATGAACAAAACAGACAATTTTCACAAATTTTGTAGTCAGCAGCTCAAAATAGAAAAATACAGACAACATTATCGGTACAAAATATCACCTATTACATTTCGCATAATTACAAGTTACAGCTTACAGATTTTAATCAACAGTCTATTTCTAAGTCAAAATTTAGAGCAAAAGAAATTTTTCACTAAAGTTGAAATCTTCATTTTTCATTTGTCTGGAATGCTAAAAATAGAGAACAGAAATTGTTAATACAATAATACTTAAGGTAATAATACAAATCCTCAATTATTTTGAATGATACTAAATACTAAACTAAATCAAGGAAAGCAGCATCAGAAACACATTCTCAGTTCTACAGTAAGGCATATATTACATCAAATAATGGCCGAAAACGAATTTCTTTGTTTTGCAGTGAGAATTAGAGAAAACTGGTTCTCGGAAATTTCATTAATTTTCACCATTTCACAGTTCGTATAACTTTAATACCTAAAAGGACGCTAACTAATCTCTAAATTTTAAATGAGGAAAGGAACAAAAAACAAATCTAAATTTTTCCTCCTTTTGGTGAGGCTGGGATTTGATCCCATAACCCTTCCTGTTAGCTTCCTATCTTTAGATCGCCTGGAACAGAAGAATACAAAATGTTATGCACAGTTACATATATATATATATATATATATATATATATACAGGCCCGCACCCAGGATTTTGAAAAGGGGGGGGGGTCCAAGGTAAAACGCAAGGGGTGTCTGGGGGGCGGAGAAGTTGAAAAATTTTTGCTTTTTTGTCCAAAAACAGTACATTAGACGTTTATTTACATTAGACAAAGAGAGAACTAATCTCTGGAGCTCCTGCCTTGTCCAGAAAAGGACAGCCAGCTCGGCTCTATCTGTGCTGCAACATAGCCAGAGAAGGTTTTATCAAAACCTCTCTGACTGTGCTATGCACAGACACATGTTCGGACTAAGGCTACGGCCTTAGTGACTGCAGGCAGGCGTTTTTCATTATTTCTTTATGATTAATGCCTTGTATCCTTCGTGGATCCGCCTGCTGGCCAGCGTTTACTTCATTTTCTTGACGTAAATGCTGTTTGTATCTCTACGGAGATCCGCTGGCCACTGCAGTCCTCTTTCTGTGCATAGCACAGTCAGAGAGGTTTTGATAAAACCTTCTCTGGCTATGTTGCAGCACAGATAGAGCCGAGCTGCCATTTCTATCTGTCCTTTCTTCCTGTCCTCTTCTGGACAAGGCAGGAGCTCCAGAGATTAGTTCTCTCTGGGTAAGAGCGCTCACAGCGCCCATTGGCTCTCTCCTGTTCGGACTAAGGCTACGGCCTTAGTGACTGCAGGCAGGCGTTTTTCATTATTTCTTTATGATTAATGCCTTGTATCCTTCGTGGATCCGCCTGCTGGCCAGCGTTTACTTCATTTTCTTGACGTAAATGCTGTTTGTATCTCTACGGAGATCCGCTGGCCACTGCAGTCCTCTTTCTGTGCATAGCACAGTCAGAGAGGTTTTGATAAAACCTTCTCTGGCTATGTTGCAGCACAGATAGAGCCGAGCTGGCTGTCCTCTTCTGGACAAGGCAGGAGCTCCAGAGATTAGTTCTCTCTGGGTAAGAGCGCTCACAGCGCCCATTGGCTCTCTCCTGTTCGGACTAAGGCTACGGCCTTAGTGACTGCAGGCAGGCGTTTTTCATTATTTCTTTATGATTAATGCCTTGTATCCTTCGTGGATCCGCCTGCTGGCCAGCGTTTACTTCATTTTCTTGACGTAAATGCTGTTTGTATCTCTACGGAGATCCGCTGGCCACTGCAGTCCTCTTTCTGTGCATAGCACAGTCAGAGAGGTTTTGATAAAACCTTCTCTGGCTATGTTGCAGCACAGATAGAGCCGAGCTGGCTGTCCTCTTCTGGACAAGGCAGGAGCTCCAGAGATTAGTTCTCTCTGGGTAAGAGCGCTCACAGCGCCCATTGGCTCTCTCCTGTTCGGACTAAGGCTACGGCCTTAGTGACTGCAGGCAGGCGTTTTTCATTATTTCTTTATGATTAATGCCTTGTATCCTTCGTGGATCCGCCTGCTGGCCAGCGTTTACTTCATTTTCTTGACGTGTGCTGTTGCCGTTTCAGCTTTTATAAGATATGTAAGCTACATCTATTTTGTCTGTTTAAATAAGCTGTATCAGAAGCAAATACTTAGGTATACGTAGTTTCTGAACACGGAAAAGTAAATATAATATCAAAGGAAACCGACTCTTCACATTTTGCATCTGGCTGAAACAAAAAACCTCAGCAAAATCAAACCTCCAACGTTGACTGACATTGATTATGATTGATACTCATAATTGTTCTATTTCGCAAAAGTTTCTTGGAGGTTTTCTTTCTTTTCCAAATTCCAGAACATTCAATTCGAGGACAACTTCTCCTTGTTGTGTCTGCATCGAAGTAGAGCTTTCAATTTGCGTTGCGTGCAAAAGAAATGCAATTTGCAATATTTGAGTTCTAGCTTAAAGTCTACCTTTCGTGAATAGCACGATTTGTCTTACTTAAAGTCCGACATGTTCAAGCGGAGTGCTATTTGCTCGCAATTCTATTATAATTTTTCTTTTTTCTTTTCTATATCTTGGCATAACATATATAAGTTATAGATCGAAAAATCGACAAAACATTGTGTGTATCAAACGGTCAAACCATTTTTCACCTAGCTTTGCTAGAACTTCCATACCTTCTCCAAAATTCTAGTGGTGTATCAAAATTCGGTTTTAGAATTGAATTGTTTTAGTGGAACATTTTATTTACAGCATTTAAGCTATTCAGTCACTTCACTCTAAAACCTTTGTACGTGGACACATTTTACTTGACCACGGCCGCAGCTTGAATGGTAATTTTGTGAATCACAAACTTTCTAGTTATTAAGCTTTGCATCCACTTTCCTCTTGTGTTGATTGTATTTTCATTATAGCGCAATCGAAAATTACAAGTTTGGTTATGATACAGCTTTAGGCCCGCTTGATCAGGGATTTTGCGTACATTGAGATTTTCACTTAAGGCTACCAACCGGACTCACACAGCAGAATGCTCAAAACATTGCTTGTGGTGTTGGTTTCCCTCTGTCTGTTTTTAACCTCCATATCAGGGATGGAAACTGGGTCGTTATTTCTGATCCATGACCCACTTGACCCAAAAGCAAACTTGACCCAGACCCAAGGCGACCCTAACGTTTTCGCGACCCACACCCAGCTGACCCAAGAATTATCGCGACCCAGACCCAAATGACCCAATAAAATAACTCAACCTAAACTGACTTTACATTATCCTTTTGTGAAGTGTTTTTGAAACTGTGACACGGAGACACTGTATACGCCAATACAATGTAAATTTGTAAATAATTGGTAAATAGTAGTCGGTAAATAATTAGTCAGAATCTAGCAAAAAATTCTTCTGAAGGAGATTGTAGGTTCGGCCCTCCTTAATCTTGTCATATTCATTATTTTTCAATAATAGTTATTTTATTTGGAAGTCCTGATTGGTTGATATTGCAACATATTTAAAATTATCGATGGAAGTGTACATGGCTTTTACGTAATGGCCGGACAAGTCACAGCTAACTATTCATTCTAGAGAAACAATACTAAATTCAATTTAAAACTTGTTTAGACCCTGTGATGCAGACTCAAAATGACCCAACAAAATTTGCTGACCCAGACCCAAAGCGATCCACAGGAAGCTTGACCCAGACCCACACTGACCCATCCGGTTCACAAAATTGGTGACCCAGTGACCCATGACCCAGTTTCCATCCCTGCTCCATATTATACTCCTCTAGTCCGATTCAAAACTGGTTAAAGCCCTAAGAATAGTCTATTTTTGTGCCGGTTAACAATCCGTAACTGGTGGGGTTAATTAAATAAAAACTTTACATTCTAACATCTAAACTTCACACTACACGCTGAGATTGCTGCTCCACGGTCTTTTAAATGTCACTCATGGCAAAGTTAATTGTCACCTGGAAAAGTCCAAATTCCAGAAGACATTCGACAGTGGTAATTCTTTCCGCAGGGTGCATAAACGCAAAACTTTCAAGACTTCTGTATTTACTGATATCAGACAGAAATATACAGCAACCCAACAAATTAAGAAATTTGATAAAATGGAATTAACAAATCAGATTGAATTCAAATCAGATTGGTAAAACCTTTTACTATAATTTGTCCAAAACTGTCAGGATTTGAAAGAAATTTGCGGTTCATTGCGGTCAAGCGAATTTCAACCACTTTCAACTCTGGTCTGAAGTGTCAGATGTTGTGCCACCAATTGATGTGATCGTTTTTTGGCCAACAATATATCAGCTGTGGATCCGTTTTTAGTAGCACCAACACTGGTTGACTATTAAAAGCTTCATTTGCATAAATTTCGACAGGAATCATACTAACGCTACCCGCGTAATTTTCAATTAAATTTCGTTCAAAGAAAAGGTTTCGTACTTTTCCTCCAAATTCCACGAATTTAACGGACCAATATATCTTAACCTTTCATAGTCAAGCCTTCAATCGAAAGCCGTTTCGCAAAATTATTGGCATCTATCACACTTCTCTGTTGGTTTTTATTAACGGAAATAAATTATTTTCTCGTCTCTCTGAGAGGAAACCGAAGTAGTATCAATTTTAAAATGACAAAATGCTTCCTGAGTAAATAACACAAACTCGCATCCCTGCACAAACAAGTCATTGCACATGTTTACAAAAAGGATCAAGTAAGAATTTTCCAATTTTTCGTCCCTTTTTTACAGAAAATCTCGGCATAATTTTGCATTAGGAATTCTGTGAACAATCAAAACTATGTGAGAAATTTCAATGACTGTTCAAGTTTACACTAAGTTTTTTCTGTTTTGTTATGACTTTAATGTTAACGCGCTATTACACACGTGTAATGGCTATCCCCCTGCTTTTGTATAAGTTTGCTGCTGTAACAGTGGTGTGCAATTTATGTAGTTTTGTAACGAACAAATGGTTGTAGTGGTAGGTATAGTAGTACCAGTTTCATAGGTGCTAATGTTATCACACTTACAAAGTGAGCATACTGCTAACCCGGATTAATTTTACACTACTATTCCTTATATTCCTATTATAAACTCATATTTTTAGAAATTAAAAATGTCCAAATTAGTTTCCGGGGTGTTTTACAGACACCTTACATATTCCGGTATGGTTACATCGTGCATACGTTTTTGAGGAAAAGGGTTAATGCTTATACAGAGCTTTGGCTTACAATTACCCGAGGTGTTCTACAAGGCTATCAGAACGTTCCTCACGTCCACTGTAGTATAGCTTCTATTGGCAGAAGGCTACGCTTGACATCCTCACTGAAGCAAATTACACTCGAAAACGGATTACGAAACTTATTTCTGAGCTTCAAAGTTTCCCCTCCTACCGTCCGGAAAAATTCTTAATGTATTTTTAAGGCTTTTGCTTTTAGAGGTGTTTAGGTGCTTGAATCGTTGTAAAAGTTTTCTGGATATTGAACCTAAATAAAATACCGTACATTCCTCGGAATCACATGTTTTATCACTAAGTTATGGTTGGACGGACATGATTGGACCGAAAACCCTTTTATTTAATTAATAGTTAATATTAATAATTTAATACTAATAATTATTAATAGTTAATCAATTAGCAATATAATTAGTTTGTTTATTGCTAATTTGCATATTTTAGCAAATCGTATGAAGAAGTTTACACAGCCTTATCCTCTCTGCTTCAGTGGGTAGATCAGTGTACAACAAAATCCTCTCTGGGAGAAACAGAGTCTAATAATCTCAGTCAACTTGCCACCAATTTTAGAAACGCTGTGAATGTAAGCCGGTTTTTAATCTTTTCAAATTTTATTCTTGCAAGCGATGTGACAATACTTAGTTGGTTCATGGAATCGGCGTGCAGGTCTTGTGACTTCTTAATATCAAGAGTACATAATAACAAAGAGTGGAACAAGCGAATATCCGTTATTGTGCAGATCATGTTCCCAGCTTAAGTGTAACGCTTGTCACAGTCACAGCCATCTACTAATCCTCAGCAAAAGCATACATTTAACGAGGGAAGTGGGCTCAATTGATTGAGAACTGCTTTCATTTGGTTTGACTAACTTATACGTATATAAATCAGATAAATGAGATTTGCTATACATGAAGCAGTAGATTTCCAATCTATGTTTAAATTAACTTATCAAGCCTGTCTCTGCTTTACTAAAATGATAATATAACAGAAAACATTAACTAGAAGCAATCGACAGCTATTTTTAACGATCTTTGCTACTTTTAAATTTCTACCATTAAACTATTTCTCAAATTTTCATTGTGTGAACTTTTTTAGACCTATGTAATTAACTTATTAGATTGTTATACACCTGTCCAGTGCGTTAGCGCAACAACAGCTGCGTAATTTTCAGGTCATTTTTCATCTTCTCGTTTCATGTATCCGTTTTCTACGATTTCTAATTTTGACTGCCTAACATTCGATGTCGCACTATTGAGTCTATCGAAATGTTGAGTCTATCGAAATTTGAATGTAGCAGCATATATAACATTTCTAAATTGTGATGCATTTGAATTTCAATGTTTTTCTCTTATCAAAACATAAAATCTTGCAAAATAAAATTGAAATAAGACTGCACGTATGCGTGTACTAACAATAGGTTAAAAGGTTGTTGAAATTAAATGTTCCTGATAACGCTGATAGTGACTGACTAGCATTTCTCAAAAACAATGACGTTTTTGCTGCAAATATTGATAAGAGAAATCGTTATTGCTGTAGAAATAGCGATATAGCAAGCAGTTGCTCTACTGCGGCACAATTGCATCACAAAGATTCAGCTCTTAGCTTCGGCTTTGCTTTAATGTGTCAGAAATTGTGTATTTTAGCATTTTTGATTAATGAGTTCTAAGTATAGTTTTTGTCACGCCTAATTCTGCTTTGCTGCCAAAGTTTCATCCATAATTTAGGGATTTCGTGTTCTTTTTGGTATTAATTTGGATTGTTTTAACGCTGCCAAACTGGCAAAAACTTCGACTCTAATCCCAGCAGTTCTCGTGTTTGTTAGTAATATTTCTAACATGCTCATTTTCTGGAATCATTTTTACACTAAGTCCAGAACAATTTCAATCAATTGAGCAAGAAAATTGGCAATACTAATGCACCAATTTCTAGTCGCTCTTTGAAATGCAAACTTTCCGAAACTTCTGAAATTTGTGAAATTTGCTGTTGGCATTGTTTCAAGGCGAAAGCAAGACAATTGAAAAAAGGAAAGTTAAACTGAATTGACAAATGTTTTAATCGCTAGAATTGCTGTTAAAATAAAAGCAACTAACAAGATTTATTGTCAGTTTCTGGAAGATTGAAAAAGTTTTCAGAGCACCTGAAGTGTCCTGAAAATGTGCACAAATTCGCAGAAATTATTGGTTTCTGAGAAATTTTAAGCGCCATTTTTAGACGTTCCTACACATCTCTCCATATGGTTGTAATTATCGTTGAAAAAGTCTGCTTGCAGTAATTTTAAGCTCCTTAGTCGTGTATAAAAGGTCAGCAAAACTATGTAGCACCCTAAGATTTCAAAAATAACAAACTATGTCCTCCTCTTTTGTTATAAAAATCTGATATTTAGTTAATTCTTACCCACTCTCCCATATGGGTATATATTGCTGTTGCTAATCAAAATTTGGTTTGTTTGGTTCTACTGTGGTGGGGGTCAGCCGTTAATGTGCCAATGATTTTTGCAGCTTGAGGAATGACGCTTGTCACACTCTTAGTTATTATGTACTCGAACTTAAGACCATAATACAACGGTCAACAGCGGTAACAATTTCATTGCTATAATCAGATCAGTCTTTAATTTCAGACACTGGTTAGACAATACGGTATTGAACCTCCTCAAATTGACATCAAGCCTAATCCTCGTCCAGCACTCAGGTGTCGGTAAGAAACTAAATCTTCCTATTTAAATTAATTTAAATATTTCATTTCTGTATATTTAAATGAGCGTAAGCAGACCATGGATGCTTTTTACTCCCTGAAATTTTAGTTTATGCAAATTAGCAATTCACGTAGTTAATTCTTTTAACATATGATAACTACGTATCCGGTTGTTAATTTAATTCCATTGATCCTTAAAGGGTTGAATGAACTAACTCCAGAGTTCCCAGTTTGAACCCTTTTTTCCAACCTTTTTCGAGACAACTTTGGAGGGAGGTATCGCTTACTTCTAATATTATTTAGCTGGCTGGGCTCATTTAGGAAGCAGAGATAAACAGAAAATTCCACGGCCATAGATACTTAAAGTTATGCCTAAAGCGCTGGCCTTACATACATGGAAACTCTAAAGTTGTGGGTGTCTAACGTAGCATCCTTTAATTTAGTTATAGCCTTTCTTCCAAATTTAGATTTACTATTTTTACAGATTTAGACTAAGTTTAGAGGCTGATGGGAGCTTAGTTTCACTTTTGGCTCGGTTTCAGTTATTTTCACAAAAGTTTCTTTAGTAATCGGTTTTACGTAAAGTATCAGTAAAATAGGATGGATATCTTGAAATTTTTGAAAATCAAAAATTCAAATTTATAAAACTTAGGCATTGAACGCCTAATAGTTATATTTCTATTATCTTAATCTGAATACTGGTGCTGTAGAATGTTGAATTCGCATTTTAAATTTAATTAATTTTTGAATTTAAATTAAGATCTGATAATAACTTTTCGATTCAAAGTTCCTTTTTAGGAATTTGCTTTTCGCTGACGAAAACAGTGAAGCCTGTCTCTACAGAGAGTCAATGAAGCCTGAAACTTCCTTTCTTAGTCATTAATTTCAGAAGCAATAATCTTATTAGATTAGATAATTATTTACGTCAATACTCAGGTTATTGCTTCATCAGTTAGTTCCAGGTTCTGCTTAAAGATGAGAGTCCCAAATTTTGCTAAAGCTAGTAACCGTATCTTCTAATCTCATCTCGATAGTACGGCTTTGGGTACACATGTAAAACCGACCTTTCATTTATTATAAATTTTAATTTTATTGTTCAAAAATTTACTTTTTTACTGATCCTTAAAAATCTTTGATTTTTCCGAAATAAAATATTGGTGTATATTGGTATAAATTGTTAGTAAAATTTTGGAAGTTTGTTGGCGGGCCGCGCCGGCCCGAATTTTGGAACGGGCCGGGCCGAGCAAAATTTTTGAGTGGACCGGACCGGGCCGAAAAAAATCCGGCCCCTGCTTATGTCTAAGGGACTCCGCCAAGAGAAGCTGTTCCCTACTCAACGACTGCTGCCATCATTTGAAGTGACACGCCGGGCTCAGGGGTTGTGTATCCGGTTACGAACACCGACAATGCCCGCTGCGGAAATTATCTTCCGCTCTTAACTTTACATAGGAGTTCTTGTAATCTTCATTTGAAGTGTTTTATGCATTTTCCCCTCAATTCCAATTATCTTTTACCAGATCCATGCATGACCAAACAGGGTTGGAATCAATTTGGCATCGGACCAATTTTTGGTCCATTTTTATGTGATTTTTTGTTCAAAATTTACACCCACCTTTAGGTGCCAATTAAAGCGGCTTCCTACAACCCTGGCACTTTCTGGTTGGATGGTGATTTTTGTCCTATCTGAGAGACAATTAGAGAAAATTAGACCTAAACCTGTTCTGATCAGGCAGTAAAAATTTCTGGAGTAAATGTTTTCCTGACAACTGCTTCAGAAAATAACAGGAGCTAATTTTAAGCCCCAATCCGTTTTGTTTTAGTGCCAGACAATTGTTTCAGACATTTCCTTTTCCCGTTTTCTAGAATTGTACATGTATCTTAGCTTTTCGTACAGCCATTTATACAAAATTGACAGCTAAAATTATACAATCCTTTGTCGCAAACAGGAACTTTAATGAGTTGAGTTACTAGGTTGAACAAGTAGAACAGTTATATTATCGGGGGGGGGGGGGTTAAAACATCACCGCTAAAGGGGGAGGGAATACAATGACTCATCCTGCTAGACTGGCACATGGTAGAGATACAAAATCTAGTGCAAATGAAAGTTCGAGTCTTGCACTGATCATAATACAAACTACCGTTCCTGTCGATTGAGCGTTCGTGTGGCATGGGTCCGAAGTTGACACCCAAAAATTGCCCAAAAACCTAAGGGTTTTTCAAGTTTTCTTAGGGCCTTTTCGTGAATGGGTTAAACGAGTTAAATTTAACTCGATCCTTTTCGCGAATGGGTTAAGCGAGTTAAAATAAACTCGCCGAGTTAAGCAGAGTTAAAATTTTTAACTCTACGCTCATTCGCGAAAAGAGTTAAAAATTAACTCTTTTAACTCTACTCTTTTCGTGAATAACTCGTGGAGTTAAAAACCTGCAGAGTTAAATTTAACTCTACCCTTTTCATGAATGGGTTAAATTTAACTCTTTTAACTCGCTCACGAGATTTTACATTGAATTTTAACCCGCGTCTCAGCACGGGGGTTAAACGAGTTAAAATCTTCTATCCTTTGCATTGTTATTGCCACATTTTGCGCGCGTAATAAAGCTTTAAAAATGACAAGATAATCGAGCCAATGAAAGTGCAACATCTAATTTCATTGGATGGTTCATAATGCTTCAAAATTACTTAAGCATTTGCCAACATTCTGCTGAAATATTTACGCTAAAGTAACGAAATAGGCTATTTAATGAAATAAAAATAGATCTAACAAAATGTTTTGAACATGCTGCATTTTTTAGAAATAATAATTAAATAAAATTAATCAAAGTAAAATAATTAATTATCATTATTAATAGGCTCTAAATTATTTTTTGTAAGTTATTTAATACCACTCTTGATACCACCTATAAATGCAAATTTGACGTATGTATGAGAGCTGACAACATGAAAAGTCGAATCAACGGGACACTATATACAACTAACCGAAAGCTCAATTTTTTTCAAAAGGTGGATTAATTAAACCTTTAGTTTTGCCATGAAAATTACTGTAACTTTAAAAAATTTGAATTTTTGACTTTTTGAAAGAACATCTAGACAAATGTTACGCGAACTTAGCTGCAACAGATTATGTTCATCAGAATTGCTGTACAAGATCAATTGTTATCCCAACTGTGATTCTAAGGGCAACCATTTCATGACCAAAATTGTTCAAGTTTTTAGGGAAACCAAGAGAATCCGATTTTGCTGAAAATATGAACATAAGTTTTTTGGGCTCTGTCGTGGTCTCAGCAAACGAACATGATGCCTGTTTTTCGGCTCAACTATTCATTATCACTTTATTGTAGGCTAAATTGCAAGCTGGCCAAAGAAACAACGAAAAAATAGACCGAAACACTGTCTTTAGATTACTTTTCAGTGAACTCTGAACTTGAACTCGATACAACCTTTCATGAAAATCGTAAAAATCTTTGGTTGGCTCCCCTTCAATTGCAGTTTTACTCATGTCGTTAACCCTTTACAAGCTTAAACTTTGAAACTTTGCTGCAGATTCGTCTATAATTTGTTGAAATGGATCCATGCCAAATTTCAGCAAAATCGGTTAAAAACTGCAAGTTACACACAGGGATACGCCCGGATCGCCCTATTACAGGATGACGCTGTATTGAAGATGTAATAAATGTTTATTAATGAAATGAGTAAATCTCTTATTTACTTATTTTCTTTAAAATTTATGTCTTATTTTATTTAAAATTTTCCAAACGTTGGGAAGTTCTTTAAAATTTTCAAATGGTGAAAAGTTGGATATTGCGTACGCAACTTTTAACTCTTTTCACGTATGCAGAGAGTTACTCTCCCAGGGCCTTTTCAAGAAAGGGTAGAGTAGAGTTAAAATTAACACGATCCTTTTCAAGAAAGAGTTTAAAGAGTTAATTTTAACCCTGCGAGTTAAAGCTTTCATGAAAAGAGTTAATTTTAACTCTACTCTACTCTACTCCACTCTACTCTACTCTACCCTACCCTTTCTTGAAAAGGCCCCCAGTTTTAACTCTTTTAACTCTTTTCGCGAATGCACAGAGTTAATTTTAACTCTGCCAGTTTTAACTCTTTTAACTCTTTGATTACCCTGCAGAGTTAAAAGAGTTAAAAACAGGCAGAGTTAAATTTAACCCTGCGCATTCATGAAAAGGGCTAAAAGAGTTAATTTTAACTCTACTCTACTCTACTCTACTCTACCCATTCGCGAAAAGGCCCTTAGATTATGCCAACTTACTGGTAATAGTTACAGGAGTTTTCGTGTTGCATGCAGGGGTTTGTGGATGTGCTCTATAACGTGGGCTAGTCGGATTTTCGCTAGGTCGCACGGTTGAGAAATAGTAACTATCTTTTCCCCCTACACTTTTGCCACCAGAGGGGGAAAACAACGATGTGCTTTTTCCCCGGGGGCAAATCATGTGGATAACAAGAAAATGAGGGTCCATAAATAACATTTTTTGTGATATTATGAACTGTGGGCATTCCAGAAAGTTTCATAAGTGTGGATCTGTAAAAGATTACACCGAAATGGATGACCCCTGAACACTTTTGTGCGATTTTGATACCCATCAAACATAAAACACTCAATTTCTGGCAGGTTAATATTGTAAAAGGTGTATTTTATCATTGCAAATTAACACAGAAGACGATTGAACTATAAATTACAGGAGAAAATTTTGTAGACAAAATATCTTAAATCCCTAAGCAATGTTGGGCCATTACTAAGTTTTGCTTGCCTGATGGATAATATTGAGCCTGGTTGCTGATAACAAGTTTCTAGAAGTAGATATTGCGTTTTATGCCTTTAAATGCCATTTCTGTGCTGTTATTATGGTAAAGGAACGAAATTTGGTACCACCATTTTCCTCACCCCCATCTTTTTTACCCCACTTGCGGGGCAAAAAGATGGTCTATATTGAAGCAAGCCCGTGTGAAGTACAACCAAATGCAGATTTTACTGGTGGTATAGAAAGTTCAGGTCAGGCCCGACGTGCTGGTATATAAACCGTCTGGCTAGATACAGTCTGTAGCGAGTAATAACCTTATTTCGAAAATCGTTGTTTTTTTACCCACCTAACTCCCCCCTCTTTTAAAACTTTTTTTTACTAAATATGTAGGTGATGCGAAAAGGAGCTTAAGTTTTTTTGAATATAATTATGAATTACTTAAAGTTTGTTTTATATATTTTAGCCGGATTGACTCCGCCATCCAGCTGCGCGGTAACTCCGATAATCGTCCAATCAGCTCTGGCCTAGGTCAGAGGTCAAAGTCCGGTGATTTAGGCAAAACCAGCCCAGCAACCGCCAATCCGACACCTTCTCGAACCAGCGCTCCCCCAGCACCTCCCCTACCACCCAGACGCCGAGGACACTCAATTGATCGGACCCTTGTCCCACCCAAGGTCCCACCTAGAAGATCCGGTCAGCGAACCTCAATGGGTACTCCAACCAGCAGTCGAAACGGACTGACCCTAGCAGCCCTAAACGGGCACACTCCAACGGTCGAAGTCTCCAATTGGAACGGATCCAGCGGCCTGGAGCTTTCTGACTCTTCCAGTTCGCTCCTTCCCAGGTTGCCAACCCCGTGCCCTCGCCTCTCCGCTTTAACCAACGGAAGTGACCACCTGACCCCACCCCTACAAGGCTTGCCAGCTTTACTGCAAAACGGCTCCTCAGACCTTGACCTAACTCCCAGCCCGGTCGGTGACCGTACACCCCGCTTGCCTGTCCTGCCCAACGGCCACCTGGGTTGTCCGGCCCAGCGACCGACAAGAATTCCCGGACCCTGGACCACCCACGAAGATTTGGTGAAGGATGCTCTCAGCTCGCCCAGCCTCAGTCCGATGGAGCTGAGCCCGAATGCGGAGGTGGAAATTGTGGAGGAAAAGAGACCGGACGGCCGCACGGTCCGGAAAAAGATTGTCAGAACGAAAGAGGTAAATGCGAAAATAAAAACGGAAATGAAAATAGAAATGGAAACACGAATGTGTGTACCTATAAAGTTAATAGCATAAATAGCTCAGTACGCTGTTTGAAGTTGGTTTGCCTCATTTGCCAGAAATATGTGCGTCATCAGAGTCAAGAGTTTTTAAAGTTTAGCAAAACAACTAACAGATTTAATTATAATTTACATTTAAATCTGTGAAAACTAGGTTTAAAGTTTTATTCCAGTCGTTTAGCTGTCACTTTGCAACAAGATAAATCAACGATGGAATGTTTTGGCTTTTGTTGGTATCTCTGAAAAAATTTACAAATCCATTAATTTTTCTCCCAAATCCTAAGTTTGAGTCACTCTTCTACAGAGAGGATTAAGTTCTGAACTTTAGCAGTAATTAAGTTGTTCAGTCGGGTCGGTCCTTTCAGAGACATGAAAGGAGTAGAAATTTTGTTCCTAATTCTCTAGAGATCATTAATAAATTAGTGGAAGATTGTTCCCGCCATAAATTTGGTTCTGGTTGTTAAATTTCTACTAGAAACTGAAGAGACGTAATCGATGCAATCTGTTTATGTCTTGGTCAAGCTCAAAGAAGATGTTCGTTAAGTTGATTTGTTTAGAAATTAATTTCAAGTTTCCGTCAAAAGTAGAACATAACATAACATAACAGCTTTAGAGTGATAGCCTTACAAGGTTTAAACAGCAGCAACAAATTACAATCGTTTTCCACTGTTCTTTATTATCATCACCACAAACCGTGTTCTTTTGTCAGTAACCGGAAAATATAATTTCCTAAAGATTACCGAAAGCTGACATCTTGCTTTCATTGTACTGTTCATAATCCGCCAATAGCTTAGTTTCAATATTTGAAATAATCAGTTTTTGACATCTTCTTGCCACTGTTAAATTGTTGTAATTAAAGACAGACGAAAGAATACAAGTGTAAATTTGATTTTTCAAATTATTTCGTCACATTTCAATTTTAATTTATTTTCATTTTCCTATTTCAGATCATCCAGAGCACGCACCAAACCAGCCGACTGGTTACTCTGGACTCAAAAGGTGACATTGTTTCGGAGAAGATTTTGGAAGGATCCACCCTCACCACAGCTAGCAGTCTCTGCAACGGCAGCGGGTCCGCCAGTGCCGTGACCGTAACCGCTCCCCACAAAGACTCTCTTGCCGGCTCCAGGTTTAAGTTTGACCATCTGACGTCTACACCGTCGCCAAGCTCGGGCGAGGGGGCGATCTCCATAGCAGCCGCATCTACCTCACTAGGGGGATCGCCCCTCACGGCCTCCAACTCCCTCCCCTTTATGGATGAGGAGACGCCCCCGCACAGTTCCACGGAATCAGCCGGCGCTGAGGTCGTGGAACGCAGTCAGACCAAAGTGGCGATTTTGAACCAGTCCCGAACCACCAAAACGAATCGATCGCTGATCAATAATCAACTGATCGATGAATCGAAGACTGAGGAGGGAACGGATCGAATTTGGGCCTACCTGGGTCAGCAGACCAAGAAAAATGATCAAATATTAACTGATGATGGGAAGGCTGTTTCGGCTGAAATTAAGTACCGTCCCCAGAGTAGAACCAGAACCCAGGAGGCAGGAAACTGGCAGAAACCGGAAGAACCAAATAAAAGTGGTGAGTGGCTAGAATCGTTTAAGTTTGGATGCAAGTTTGCGTTTGTTTCCATCAACATTATGTAATTCATTCATTCATTAATTCTGTTATTCGAACAAATTTCATCGGTCGGTACATTAGTTGTAAACTCATTCAAATTTTCGATTTGCAGGTCAAAAACATTAGATCATCAAATTTGCAGAATTTATTTTCTGGTAAAAATTGCTCGCTCTTTCATGTCTTTTTAGCATCTACATCTTTTTTCTTTTTATCATCCTATTTAGCTGAAAGTTAAATTCTGAGATTTTGTAGAGTTTGAGAATGTCACTCGCACGCACTACTTTTGCTGTCTAACTCCAATATTGAAGAGTTTCCATTAGGTAAATTGATGTCGCCCCCTTTTGGTTAACTGTGAGCATTAGGTCTCTCAGAATGCGTTTCTTTGGTTATATAGTTTTTCATGTTTCACGGAAAGAGAAGTCATTTTTTCTAATATTTTAATAGAAGGTGACTTTCCTAAGAGCCGGAAAATGTTCCAGGAAACTCCGTTACAGAAATCTTAATCCCAATAGTCCCATTCTGAACTATTTAATCATTCGAATTATATACAGCTTAAAATCTGGATCGCAATTGCAATACTAATTTAATACATAGTACAGTCATATTATAAAAAGTGAATTGATTAAATCTTCTGACAGTATGCGAAACCGAATATACATACATCTCATCTTTTTAAAATCTAAACTAAGTTTAGCCACTTCTATATTTGGTCGCAAAGACAATTTTTATACATTTGTATAGGTTAGGTTAGTATTCACGTTAGCTGTTGTGTTTTTATTTTATTAATCTGGCTTTGTATATACTTAATGAACGGTTTGACAAATTTTCTAATTAGGTTTCCCTTTTTCTGGGTTCCGCTCCAGAGACTGTTGGAACTCTATTTTCCCACCATGTAATCAATGTTGGATTGGAGAACCATTAACTTTTTTCGGGTATTCCTTTGTAGCATTACGATTTTGAAGAAGTTATCTATTCCTCTTATGCGCTAAACTTGCTGTGAACCTTGCCCAAATTAGGCAACAACTCGATTTGTCAGAATCTAAAAATAAAGGAAACATTTAGATTATAATATACTAGCTTTAAATGTTTGTTTCGTTTTAATCGCTTAATTTCAATCTTTTCATTACCTTATTTTAAAGTTCCCTCTGGATTTACTCAGCAGTCTAAATTTTATTAAGTTGCATTGCTATAGCCAAGAGTACTTAATGATGCGAGTGTGCCACTACATAGGCCGCCCCCCTTAAGGTGCTGGTATCGCTTTGTGTAAATTTGACCCTATAGGCTTTAATTCTTTATGAAAGCGGATGAAACTTTTCAAATATACTATTTCGGTGCTCTTTAACATTCTGGGACCAGTCCCTCATTTTTAGGTGCAAAGATAAGAAATTTTTGGTTTTTGCCATTATTCTCTCAGCACATAGTAGAGACACCAGATTGGTAGGTATGGCTGGAAAGACTGCACAAAAATGAACATTTTTGCTTTTACAACTTTTGAGCTATCTCTAGTAGTTAAGTCAGTATAAGCAAAAACGATTTTTTGGGTCCAAAAATGGCCGTTTTCGAGAAAATCAGTTTTTTCAAAATTACTGCCAAATCGTAAGGACAATTTTGGGTTTTTTTATACTCAATCGATACACAGTCTCATTGCACATTTTATCAATGCCTATTAGCCGGAGTTTGTTGCTCTAAGCTAGAGATTTGGCCGAAAAACCATTTTGGCAAAACTGCGATTATTTTGTTTTGAACACCGATTTCTCAAAAACTACCCAATGGATTCCCGTGATTTTTGGCAGAATGAGAATTCGCACTATTGCGGAGGGACATTTTTCTTGGTTTGAGCTAAAACATCTCCAGTTGCGAGAAAACTCAATGCAAAGTTGCGAAATTTCCTGTCACCGCACATTTAATGAATTTTCTTGACCGTTAAGACCTGCTGAGCCAAATCCAAAAAAATGTCCCTCGGCCCACACGTCCTTTATAGGACAGCACAAGAAAAAATTTTGGCCGATTCCACAGTTTTGAGAAATCGATGTTCAAAAATTTTTGGTCTATATTCAGCCTGTCAGATGTCAGTATGTCAGAAAATTTTAGCTATTTTTTCAGGATTTTTACTAGTTTCGTACCCTCATGAGAATCTGCAGATTATAAGCTTTAAAATGATGTATAAAGCTCTTTCCAACTAACAAAATTGCGAAAGTTATGGCGTTTCAAAAACTACGTACAAAAGCACTGCACAAAACGATACCAGCACCTTAAGCACATAAACGTACCTCCGTTTCGATCAGGTGCTGGTTTACGGGGAGGAGGTCACTTTGGTTTAATTTGCGACTGTGCCTAGTGGCATGCTCTTATCATTATGTACTCTTGCCTAGCTATAACTCATTTTGTGACAAACTTCCGGGTCAATTACATAAATATCTTTCTTGGTTCATATTAAATTCAAAGATTAGAACAAAAATCATTAATCCTAACTATTCTTTTTAATCTCTGTAGCACAATGTCAACTCTCGTGGGGGGCTCCCTTAAAGACCTTCCTTTAAGTCTACAAGCTTAAATAAGTCATCTGTTCAAAGCTGACTTTAGGCTTTGACTTGTAACTATGAACGAACATGAACAAATTATGTAATAGACCCCGTTATACTACCCATATATATTCATAGGGGCGTCATATGTATGCTAATACTGAAAGCAAGGATGTACGTATTTAGCCGGCAAGATTCCATACAAGCCATTTCTGTCCCTACTTTTTTCTCCATTTAAAAAGGGAGACCCCTGCGTGTCTGTGTTAAGTGATATAATTTGAAGGCGAGCAGTCCCCAAGTTCTAGTTTCCCAAATAAAACGACGCCCCTTTTGAGGAAGGGCCTTCCCCGTTCTTATTCTTCTCCCTCCTTTTGGCATTGGGTTTCAGCTGGACTGACTCTCTCCTCTTTTCTAGCTCTCAATTTTCAGTCTACAATTTCTTCCTTATCTCTTTTCTCAGTTCGCGTCTGTTCAGTTTTCTGGAAGACGCCGGCTTACAGATTGTTGTTGTTGTTGATGATGATGATGATGACGATGATGATGATGATGTAGTCGTGAATCAAATTTCCTATTCATAATGTAGTTGGATTTTTGAAATGGAGCTTTTGAGGTGGTACCGTATTCTCGCGCTTAAGAGAACATGTTCTCTTAAGTGAAATACGGGGGGCAAAATCGGAAAATTTTCTGATTTCACTTAAGAGAACACGCTCACTTAAGAGAACATGTTCCCTTAAGTGAATGTCCAGTATCACTAAAAAGCAATCATCGGCTTTACTTATTTATTTTGTATAATTGCTGTGGTCATGTTCATGGTATAAATGACTCCTTTTTCTTGAAAAGAACTGAAGACTCACCATTAGTGTGTCAAACCTTAGGAATTTTAACTCTCGCCACAGCAGTTTCTTTATTTGTGATTCTGTATTTTTCCGATTTCACTTAAGAGAACACGTTCACTTAAGAGAACATGTTCTCTTAAGTGGGTGTTCCCTTAAGCGCGAGAATACTGTGACTAAAATCAGAATTCGTAGGAAATGAGAACAAATTTGTACATTTTGGAAATTATATATAGTATTTGAAGCAGTAGAATTTGAAATAATATTTTGCGCGATGCAGTGCCTGTTTTTTTGATTGTCCAGGCCGTTTTTGAGAAAATCAGTTTATAGAAGATTAATACCTTATGCTTAGTTATGATACTGTATCGATATATCGTACAATTGTACATTTCACGAAACGCTATTATCTGGAGATTATTGCCATGTTTTGAATATCGACCTCTCAAAAACTATCCAATTCATTCTTTTGTCAAAATGGAAATTCGCACTTTTGCGGAGGTACTATTTTCTTGGTTAGGACCACCTGCAGTTGAGAGAAACCAGATTGAATTTGAGAAACTTCAATTTGGTTTCACTGCACATTCTGCGAGTTTTCTGGAGCACAAAAGCTTCTGAGCTAAGCCCACACGTCCTAACACAAATAGTAATAGTGGTCTTTTCTGCAGTTTTAGAAATTGATGTTCAAAGTTTGCTTGCATGTTAGAAAACTAAGATGTTTTCCTAGTTTCGTTATCTCGTTTCGTTTCGTTGCATGTATATAAGCTTTATATAAGCTTTAATAAGGTTAGGAGATCTCTCCCCAAAAATTGCGAAAGTTATAGCGTATCAAAAACTATTGCAAAAAAGATAGCAACATCAGCTGACATTAACAGTCAACATGACTTGGTGTTCTTTGAATTTCCTGGTTGGATCTGACAAGAAAGTCCCATAATACAGTTTGTCACAGAAAAGCTTAGAAGAAGGATTTTGTGTTTTAATTAAATTCTTGGACATTCCCCATTATCAGGTCTCTTTTCGGCTGTTAGAGCCCCTTTCGGTACAGCGCTGTTCTCACTCTTAATGAAAAAAACTGGCTTCGACGTTTCTAAGTCTAACAGATGGCAGGATCGTTTTCCAAATCGTTTTCTGGAATTTTTCACTTTTTTCTTGATTTACGGCAATTTCTTCAGCCCTTCAGAAAATCTGCTTCTGCGCAAACGATAAACATGTTTTTTGCTCTAGGCTAAGCTGAATCTTAAGGCTTCCTAATTGGCTCAGCTTAGACTCAGGTATATAGCAGCTGGATATTTGCTCCTCACTTTTGCTTGTAGGCTGGAGTAATTAGTTCTTTAGATCTCATTTTAAATCCCCTTGAGTTTAAGTCATTCTTTGACTTTTGAGACTTGGTTTTGATTAACTTCTAGGAAACTGACTATAAATCTTAACAGATGGTTTGCATGATCAGCAACGCAACTGATATCTATATGAGTTTCCTAAGTTTAGAAAATAAAAGGATATATCGGCCCTTGATGTGAACCTTAGCTTTCCGGAAAATCAGACAATCCAAAAAATCTAAAATTTATCATATTCTTTAAATCCTTTTATCACGAATAGCCAGCTTCACTAAGTCTCACTTCATTAAATTAGTATTTAATAATTTAATTGTTTTCTAGTTTGCTTTGTATACATAATTAGGTAATATCTATTTTATCCACGCATCCGTATCTTCAACTTTCTCTTCTTGAACACAATCGTCATTTATTTGGTCCTACACAGTAAACAAAAACATGCTGAGGTCATTTTTCGGTCGCCCTTTAAGCAATTTACATGCATCTCTTTTCATTCGTTTTAAAATATCTATGATAATTTTAATTTTTCTTAATATTCTTAATTTTACAAAATTTCCAATTAAACCACCTCGTACCGTTGTGGCTATATTAACTACATTATTACTATTTCAAAATATTACTTAATTATATTTAGCTTATTTGCATGATTTAATTTTAAAATTTTAAAATCGCTTTTTTTCTTGTCTATTTCAGTGTCCATTTACATGCAAGTGTTCGGTGGCAGTGGTGGCAGCACCGCAGGCGCTGGCACTTCGCCGCATTCCGCGCCAGGCGGCTCTGCTTCAACTCCCAACGGCGTCGTCCCGGCCGAGCCGGTGGAAGCGGGCGGAGCGGAAGAATTTCGAACCTCCGCTCTCGCGTCCTACTCCCTCCTGCGGGACAACTGGCTCCGTCACGAGGAGTCCCTGAAACCGCCCAAGGGCTATCACGTGACCGCCTCCCCGCAGCATCACGTGACTGCCGCTTCGGGGACGGCGAATCCGGATGACTCCGGAACGGAACCGCTCCTGACCATTGAACGGCTGACGCTGGCCTTTCTGAAGCCCAGTCTTCAGCCTTTGGCTGTGAGTTTTCTAATGAAATTAGTGGGATGTAATATTTGAAATTTTATACTTCAACATTGTTTAATATTTAATTTTTAATACTAAAAATTCAAAAACTTTAATTTTAGGTTATAGTAATGTTGACTACATGTTCAAATAATAAAAAATTCAGCCGGGCGGAGCTTCATTGCATCTTGCATCTTCATGTTTCTTTATTAGGTCGAACGTTTTACTTATTCACCCATGGCTACTGTGGTGTTTTGTATTCTGTCTTTCCCATAGCTGCCAATTAGAAAAAATACGTTTCCACACTTGATTTTTCATACAGTTACCGGTTAACCCCACCCTGTTACCATTGTTATACCGATTACGATTTAGGGACGTGCCCGCTCTGAACGTCTTTTTGAAAACTGTGGGCTTGAAGGGTCCTCCACTTGCAGCGATTGAAAAAATTTGATTTCTGTTTTGCTTAAAATTAGCTGCAAATCTAAGGATGCCGAAGCCACAAAAATTCCATATACATACACTGAAAAACTGCAAAAATTTCACAATTTACATAAAATATGCAAATTAGTCTGTGAATTCGGCGTAGTCGAAGGCAATTAGTGCAGATTGCGCATGATAATTTGTGCAATCTCTTCGTGCTATTCGGGGGACTTATGCAAGGAAACAGAATTCATTTGGAAATAGAGCCACGTCTTTTTCAGCATTGAGATGACCCTAACTCTTTTTTCAAAAAATGCTGGCTCTGTTAAAAATTCATCTTAAAACTACATCTAACAGTATTTTTACAAAAGACTGTCATGTAAGCTTGTGTTTGCACTAAACTTGCAAACTGCAACTTTCGTGAGCTGAAGCTTAAGATTGCACAAAAGTGCTAAACTGCTTGTCTTCGTCTCGTGGCATCTTCAGTTATGTTGAACCGTAATTTATCATTTAGTTTCATGTTAAGGTTAGTTTATGGAGTCATACAGTTCTAGACTTGAAAAATAAAACTCAGAATTTAGAAAAATCTGGCTCTAAACAGTGTTTTGATTCCGGTCTGTACCTCAATCCCCGCTATTCTCTTTGCTACCATCAGCCCAGATGAGTAAGTCGAAGGGTTATCGAGCTGCGTTCATTACGTAGCCAGTGGCGATCAAAGTCTCAGCTTTGCTGAACTCCTCGGATAACTCCGAAACAATTTATATATCAGGTTCCAGCTAATGATAATCACTTTGAGTTGGAGTTTTGGTGGTCCATGTAAAAGCTGACACCAAGCCTTGCAGAATATTCCGCCTGATTGAGGAAAACCACTGCTTTTCAAGCAAAAGGAAGTTACACAGGTTAAGTTTTCTGGGACGGAAAAATTGTGATAACAAATTAATTTTTTTCAAACCGAATATTGCAACGATAAATTAAGTTTTTTCAAACCGATCCAGGATGTTTAATGCTCTAGAAGACGTAACACTGTGTAAAAGCTTAAGAGCTTAGCTTCCATGCAATTTAATTTACTTAATTTAATTAGTTCCGGTTTTAATGATTTTGTGATAAAGGAAGAGTTTTTTGACGGCTAGAGAAATTAAGAGTTGTGCAACACGTCAAGTTGCCTACTTGCACTAATCTGTATACCATACATACCGCGTGATCAGGGTGTAGTCAAAATCATAGGTATGTAACTTTAACCCACCCATTTAACCCACACATATAACTCCAATTAATAATTGTCGAAATCCGAAGTCAGTTTTTTTTTATTTCTCAGCCAATTTTCAGTCAGTCTAGGTTTTTTGAAATCCTGAGAATGCGGTTTTTGAACTTATCCAAATCCTTTCTGATGCGCAGAAGTGCACATCCTCAACCACACGGCCAGACTACCATAAATCTTTCGTTTCTGTGGAACTGTTGCGGAAGATGTCATCAGGATCAGGTCAATATGGGATGTTTGTACAAAATGATATATAATCGTCTAAACAATTTTTAAAAATTTCAAAATGTTCAAATTCTAATTTAAACATTTCTGAATTGGGACAGTTTGACAAAGTTGAAGGTGGCTTTGTAAATTGAAAATTTTTCATGTAACTCGGGCTCGGAAATATTTTAAACCTTTAATTTTGATTAAATTAAAGAAAATGGGGACAACGGATTGAGTTAGGATTGAATTTAGAGTTAAAGATTCTAAAATTTGCAAGCTTTAACTTTTATTAATTGTCAAATATCTTGTCAACTCGAAATCTAGTCGAGCTGGGGCCAATGTTATCAAAAGCGGGTTGAGTTCAACCCGGGTTGAACCCATTTTCGGGTTCAACCCTAAAATTTCCGGGTTGGCTAAACCCCGCTGCTCAACCCTATGTTATCATTGTTTTTTGGGGTTGGGTTAGCTTAACCCGGGTTGAGCAATTTCAAATCCGATTCAACCCAGTTTTCAACCCAGATTTCAACCCCATTTTCAGAAAGCACTAAAGCAGCCTTTCCTTTGAGGCTCTAGCCAACGATCCACAGTTACGCTAGCTTATCATAAATGGCAAAATACCAAGCAAACAATGATTGGGATGGAAAAAAGTAAGCTGAAACAAAGCTTAAATCAATCACTTTGTTTTCAATAATGTCCTCATATATGTATCACCAATGGAGTTACGAGATAAATATTTTAAACTTGCTTTAAAAGACCAAAGAACAAAGTAATAGATATACGTACCATTAAATGTTCTTTTTAAAATATGAAAAATTTTATTGTAAAACTAGAAGGAAAGTGTCTTCTCTGTTGTTTCAACCCGGGTTGAAATCTCAACCCTCCTCACTGAGCAGGGTTGAGATTTAGCCATTTCAACCCAAATTTTCAACCCAAATATAATGATAACACTGGGTTGGAACGCAAACCAATTTCAACCCCAACCCTGTTGTTTCAACGCCGGTTTATTCAACCCTGTTTTCATAACACTGTGTCGAAGTTTTCAACCCCAATCTCAACCCGGGTTGACGCTTCAACCCGGGTTGAGATGCTTGATAACATCGGCCCCAGATCTCAGTTTAGAATTTTCGCTTTCTATTTCTGTTTGTTTCAATAAATATATATACATAATGAGTTACCTTTCTTAGAGCTTAGTGAGCCAACGTTTTCAATAAATCCACTGCGTTTTCAGTTTTTAATACTTTCTAAATTTCAATTTCTTTTAGCATGCCAGCATGGATTATGAGAACCTGATGCGATTGTTTCTGAAAAATGAATTTTCCCCACCCTCTCCCAAGTCACGGAGCGGTCCTTTCACACCGCCTTTGGCATCGCCCGAACGACGCCCCCCGCTGTAAGCACTTTAAATAATTTTGATTTTAGATTTAATCTCTAAGAAGTATGACAAATTCCCATAAATGAGACCATAGTAAACAAAGAGCACTCACACGCTCAACCTCGAAGTGTGCTATTTTTCTGTGGGGAGCGGGGACTCAGACGTTACCGAACAGAGCATCCTAGTTTTTGCTTTGATAACAGGGAGGTATATGTACTCTGATATTTATTATACACTCTGGTTATGGTTCGTGAACATGTGTTACACCTTCACAATGTTGGAAACTCTAATTAGGGGCACTTTTTAGAAACACCTTGTTATAGAACTCTATATGTACGTCAGGGGACCATTGTGTGACTTTGCTCCTATCTAGTTTTACAACCAAATCAACTCCTTAAGCCCTTTACGTATTACCTAACGATGGGTTTTCTCCCTTAGAAAAGGATTACCTACTGAATTGTGCTCGTAAAACGTAAACTGGGGAAAGTGCTCTAAAGCTAGAGTTAATAGGGACGCTAAAGGTTGGGCTCTAATTAGGCCGACCTGGCACTGAAGCTCTCTTGCTTCTGTTAATCGTCAACAAGCATTTAGGTCTAACCGGCTCGGACATACTAAGTTAGAGCACAGGTTAAGCAATGGCTGCCCTTCGGTTGGACAGCTATCTTCTGGAGCTTTTTAAGTTCATTGCCTCGGTTTTGGTTTTTAGACCGCCATCCCGGGAAAAGCTCTCTCTAACCTACACCAATCTACTGGAAGAATTGGACATATCTGACAAGCTGCTTTACTCAAATGGGGTAAGAAGATTGTTGTTTGCACAGATGGCTTCAATCTTTGTGAAGTCTTGTGGAGGTGAAGTCTTAGGTGAAACTGAAACTGAAACTGAAATGAGAAAAGAGCTGATTAAAGAATGAAAGAAAGTTGCACACCACCAAACTCCCGAAAAAGATTTGAGACGCTCGCCGCCCGAAATTTTCTATGAACATGTTAGAATTTGGATATGAATATCGTCACCAACATCGATGTTATATAAATCAAATGATCTGTATCATGAAAAACAGATTTAGGAAATATTAAAATTAAAAGTTTGTGTTTTAGGAGGACGAAATTTCAGATGTTCGTGGGGGTCCGGTGGACGCTTTGGTGGTTCACGCCACAAAACCAAGTTCTAGTCATCAGAGCAAAGGTTAAGATTTACTTAAAATTTGTAAATGGTTGAAAACTGATTCCTTCAACTACAAAATTTCTAATGTCTTTCTAATATTTTTCGGACCATACTTCATATCCTCAAAACGTGCCTCATTCGCTACTTTCTCATTTTAATAACCATAGAGGTAATTTTTATTTAACATTTAAACATTTTAATTAACAATTTCAAAGCTAATATTACTCGGTCTAGACCAAGTGAGAGCTTCTAACCCGATTACAAAATACCATGACACAACACCATGACACAGTTCCAGAATTAATTTCTATGCCTTGTTTTTTCAGACTTCTATTTTCAAGAATGCTTTATCATGACATATCGAACCTTTATTGATCCCTTTGATTTGATCACAAAGCTGATCTATCGATATGACTATTTGATCGATTCCAAGTCAACGGCAGCAGCGCCCTCAAGAATCGGCACATTTTGTCTACTCAATCGAGTAGTTGGCGATTTGAAGTAAATTTTTATTACAACCATTTTAAACTTGAATAATAAGAAACGCGATTTGGGTTATTGTTAGACTGTTTACCTTTCTAATTCAAAGTTCGAAACCCATAGTTGGTTCAAGCTTAATAACAATCCAAATATTAACACAGTCAGTTATGTAGCGACCTTAAAATAAACGTTAATGTTATGCTATTCTACCAACAATGATGATTAATGTGTGATTAATTTAATCAATTAATATGTGATTAATCAGAGAGATTGCTTTTGCGCGACAGTTAAAGTACAACTTCAACAATTATACTGCAATGCATTTATTGATGTACATAATTTGTAGCATTGTCGTTTGCAGCCCTAGAGGTGGTTGGTGGTTCAACTCCTTGTGATCACCTTTTATTAAAATTATTAATTATTTTTAAATATTAATTTTGCTGTCTACCATTTTTAGTCCGTTTGAGATGACAGAGGCCATCACCAACAAACTGTTGAACTTTGTCAACTCAATGGTTCGAAAAGGCGGGGAACATCTGAGACTGGCTGCGCTGTTGCGCTCTCTGGTTCAGGAAAAGAATAATCAGAGCAAAGCATCGGCGGATTTGCATTCGGTTTTGGACTACTCGAAGAGAGATTCTGATAAGTAAGTTTCCCCGACTAGATTAGAAGTATGTTGAGTTTGCTAAAATTTTTGCTGAACTACTGAAATTTCTGACGGCGACAGGTTTACCCTACGGCAATTCAAGCAAATCCGTTCTTCTATTAAATTTACATTGACTGTTAAGCTATTCTTTTGCACTGAATTTAATCGAACTTAGTTTTGTCTTGTTTTGCTGAAGCATTGGCTTCTGCTTTCGATCTTTTAGAAATTATTCTACCTAACGCAGGAATGACTTACATACTAATTATCTTATCAGTAATTTTGTTTTAAGGTGGTGATTCCTTTTGGGCACATATTGTTGGTTGGCGGCTCAAACCAAGACGAAATTTGATGAAACTTTTCAAAATAGGTTCATTTGGTGTTCTAACACCCTCCGCGCAATCCCGCTTCAAAACTTTGACGTCTCCGTTCAGGGCGGTTTTTGCTGATTTTTGAAATTTAGAGAGTAGCTGCATAGCTATGACCATATTCATTCGAAAGATCTTGTTAAGCTCTACATTTTTGCTTTTTAAAGCTCCTTTCTAGCTTTTCTCTATAGTGAGATATAGCAGATTTTCTTATTTTGGCGGTGAAAACTTGTCATTTTCGCAAAAATCAAATAATCCGCCATTTCTTGAGCTGCGCAAGCCGCAAAATTAAACTAAGAGCGTCGATTTGAAGGTCTCGTCGAAGCCGATCATCCGTGGCATGATAATCTTATCCCGTGAGCTGCTATCATAGAAAATGTAGTTTTTGCAAAAACATGACCAAATTTTTTCCAGCGATTGTGGAGCATTTACTATGCAAGCTAGAGAGCTGCCACTTACTAGGCATGTTTTACACAAAAATACCCAGGGACCCTTTTTTAGTTGCCCTGATTGCTGCTTTGTAGCTAAGGTGGCCGCATGCTAAAGTTTGGAAAAGTAGGCAAAATCCAGGTTGCGCATTCATTTTAGCTAATTTCTTCATAACGAAAAGTGATTTCATGATAATTAAAAAAGGGTCCCCAGCTATTTGATGGTGGAATCGAATGATGTAGCCGATGCTTCACGAAAAAATTTACTTTAGTCTGCAAAAAATCTGGAAAATTAAAGTACTTCGAAAATCCAGTGAAATAGTTTCCGAGAACTAAAGTTAGTTTCATTGCATTCATGAGAAAGAGAAAATCTTAAGCTCCATTTTGATATAAAAATGGTGCCTTAGCTTCAAGTAATGAATGAGTAATAAGGGTTCAAAGTTTATGTCTCCAAAAGGAATCACCACCTTAAGAAAGTGTTCTCGAAGAGTTCTAAAGATTAGACTTGGCTGTTTTGAAGACTAATTTGAACGTACGGGCACAAAATGCTACAGTGCCATACTGCAGATGCAGAATGCTGTTTATTTTGAAGATTTCTAGTCCTCTTATTTTGTTTAATTTTTAGATTGGTGAATTTGTTGGAGTTCAAACCAGATGCCATTGCTGAGCAGATGACATATCTGGACAATCTTTATTTTCAAAATATCGAGGTATATACCAAATCAAATGATCGGGAAATAATTAAATCGTTTTCGGTATTTTTGCAAGAACTTAACGTTTGGTAATTTGTCGAGACATATAGTTCATTTCCCAACTGAGTGGCACCAATCCAAGGTCTCTTGTGGCCATACAGGGGGAACTTCTCCCAAAAACAAGTTTTAAATAAAATAAAAACAAACAAACAAACAAACAAACAAATAGTTGTGACATTTTTTCAGCTGTCAGAGATGCTGTGCTGGTCGCAGGATCAGAAGGAAGAGAAAAGTCCGAATCTCTCCACCTTCACCTCCCATTTCAACAAAATGTCTTTCTGGACTCGAACTCGGATCCTGGAGTCCTCCGATCCGAAAGAACGAGAAAGATATTTTGTGAAATTTGTCAAAGTTATGAAAGTAAGCTATGTATACTTCAGTCGAAGCTGCTAATTAACAAGAGTTAATAATAGGAATAGTAAGACACTCAGCGCTTCCTAATGTAATAAGCTTGCAAATGTCGAAATCTCGGGGTGGCTTCTTTTACTGTTAATAGAGATAGACGTTTTGTAATCTGTACAGTGATGATTAGCTACATAATTACGTCGGGCCCTGGAATTTGACATTCAAAATTCAGCGTGAATTGACTACTCGATTTTTGTTCTGTTTAATTTAAATTAACTTTAATATTTAATAACTAATGTAATATTTTGTTGATTTAGTGTCTGAGAAAAATGGGTAACTTTAATTCTTGCCTTGCCATATTGTCAGCTTTGGACTGTGGTCCCGTGAGACGGCTGGAGTGGCCCAAACAGATAATTGAAGTAAATTAATTTAATTAATTACTACAAATAATAATTAGTAATTAGTAATTAGTTATAATACTTCAATAACAATTTATAATGACATTTAATTAATAATTTATTTCTGGTACGGGTCGTGTATTGTGCTGAGAATAGCCGAAGTTGCACGTTTTAAACTGCAACTAATTATACTGCAACTAATCTGTTGCTCTATATATACTATGTAGAGTCACCTTTATTGAGAGTAAGAAAGTTTGGCTTTATCAATACATTTATCTGTCATCTATATATTTTTTATTTGTTTAGCTTGTTTTTTCTCTCTTTTAGGAGCTCAAGGACCATTGTTCAATCATTGACAGCTCACAGTCGTTCAGAAAGTATCGAATGGCCCTTGCCGAAGCTAAACCACCATGCTTGCCTTATCTGTATGTTGGCGTAAAAATCAAAGTTTAATTTCAATTTTAGAAAAATCTGCTAATTTAAGTTTCAATAATTTCTGGGGCCCGTTGCATAAAACTTTCAATAGGTCAATAGGTCCAATAGGCAATAGGTAAATAGGCTTAGAGCGTTGCATAAAACTAATTTTCAATTACAATAGGCAATAGGCGATTTTTCCAATTTAATAGGCGATTTCGATAGGCGAGCGTTGCATAAAACTCGAGCAATTTTAATAGCTATTAAATTTCACCTATAGAATCATTTGATTTTTCGAATTATCAAAGAGGATAATTTGTTTCCAATTACATGTGCTTCTATGTTCTATTCAGCACAGTTTTCTTCGGTAAAAGGGATAAAAAATAGAAACATAGCGTGCCGTCAATGTCTGAAAAGCAAAACCATAGAGGCAAACTTTAACAGTGGCCTCACGCAAAATCTAAAACGCATTGATTTTAAAAATTTGAAATTAAAACATGCAATAAAATGCAGGCAAACGTTAAGTATAAATAAATAAACAAACCAAGTTCTTGTGAAAACACCCTATTGTTTGATGTTTCATATTATTCTATTGTTTCCAATTATTTTATTATTTCTGTTTATTATTGTTCACTATTGTAACATTGTTTGCTCGATTTGCTCGTTGCGCTTCATTCAACAGTTATCGTTTCGTTAAGACCTATCGTATGATAGTGCAATTACTATACACAATAAATCAGCTAATTTTAATAAGTACCTATTGATTTCATTGCCAATAGGTATGAAAAATGAGCCTATGACAAATAGTGTTTTATGCAACGCATTTTAATAAGGCCTATTGCCTATTTCTCCAAATTGTCTATTGTTATTTACTTATGAAAATTGTTTTTATGCAACAGGGCCCTGGTCTTGAGTTGACATTTTAAAGTTTGACGTAAAGCTATCACAAAGCAAAACAACTCAGGTATTATTACAACGCCTTAACATTTTGGAAGCAAAATATTTCAGTACAGTGAGTAATTGATTTTTTGCAGCAGATACTCAAATTAAAATTTAGATGTCTGTCTCAAAACAAACCTTCGGTTGAATGGCTATAAAAATTAAGTATTAACTCATTTGATGTGACATGTGCTCTATTTTAGGGGTCTCATTTTACAAGATCTTACATTTGTTCACGTTGGTAACAAGAATTTGCTGGGACCTGAGCTTGCCAAAGGAAGAAATGACTACGTTAATTTCTCAAAACGATGCCAACAGTACACTATCTTGGATCATGTCCGAAGATGCAAAGCTTGGTATGGAAAAACTGATGAAAATTAAAAATAGAAAAGGAAGAAATAAAATACAATTAAAATAAAAAATATATTTGGAAATTAAGGCACCATTCTTAATTAATTAATGTTGTTTAACTATTCTGTGCTTTGTTTCAGGCCTTTCACAGTTCAAAGAAATGATAAAATTCTGAGAACCTTTGGCAATTTTGACGATCATTTGACTGAGGACGAGTTGTGGGAAAGATCAGAAGAGATTAAGCCAAAAAACAGTCACCGATAAATTGTAGTAGAAGAAAATCCGGTTTTCCCAAAACTGATGATTTAATCCGGGCATTTGAAGAATATTTCGTGACCTACTGTGCTTCATCTCCGGTTTCGGATTTATTCCAGTTGATCAGCAAAATCCCGGTCGACAAACATTCATCTGGACGGTTTCGACGAAAAAGACGATTTGACGATTTTTGTAATGGACAGTTTTGTACGGGTGTGTAAAAATGCTGTAAGACAAATATCTAGTACACGTGTGTATAAACTAATAATTAATATAACTTTTTCTGTATATAATAGTTACGTTTACAGTTATCAAGGGTTCACCACATAGCATTAATTAGTGACTAATTGTTGCACCTTTAATGCAACTAACTTGTGGAATCTAAATTTAGCAAAGTCAGTAAACTAGATTCGGTGTCATTTAAGGTGGTGATTCCTTTTGGGCACATATTGTTGGTTGATGCCTCAAACCAAGATGAAATTTGATGAAACTTTCCAAAATAAGTTCTTTTAGCATTCTAACACCCTCCGCGCAATCCCGCTTCAAAAAGTCGACGTCTCCGTTCAGGGGGGTTTTTGTCAATTTTTGACAGTTAGGCCGTTGCTGTACAGCTACGATTATATTCAGTCGAAAGATCTTATTGACCTCTACATTTTTGCTTTTTGAAGTACCTTTCTAGCTTTTCGTTGTCGTGATATATAGTCGATTTTCCTATTTTGGCGTTGAAAACTTGTCATTTTTGCAGAAATCAAATAACCCGCCATTTCTTGATCTACGTAAGCCGTAAAATTAAACTACGGGTGTCAATTTGAAGGTCTCGTCGAGACCGATTATCCATGACCTGATAACCTTTTAACTGCTACCTCGTACGCTGCTACCATAGAAAATGTAGTTTTTGCAAAAACATGACCAAATTTTTTCCAGCGATTGTGGAGGATTTACTATGCAAGCTAGATTGTTGCCACTTACTGGACGTGTTTTACACTAAAATACCCAGGGACCGTTTTTTAGTTGTCCCTGGGTATCTTCTAATTTCTTTATAACGAAAAGCGGTTTCATAATAACTAAAAAAGGGTCCCCAGCTATTTGATAGTGGAATCGAGTGATATGGTCGATGTCTCACGAAAAAAATTGCTTTAGTCTGCAAAAAATCTGGAAGATTAAATTACTTCGAAAATGCAGTAAAATAATTTCCAAACACTAAAGTTAGTTTTGTTGTATTCATAAGAAAGAGCAAATGTTAAGCTGCATTTTGATATAAAAATGGCTTCTTAACTCCAAGTAGTGGTTGAGTAATAATGGGTCAAAGTTGATGTCTCCAAAAGGAATCACCACCTTAAGAGCAGTTCATTATATTCTTTATTAAAGTTTAAAGTTGGAAACCTAAAAACTATTAAAATGTAACATCATGGCTCGAGGGACGGATTCGAAATTCCGAGAAATACACGGGATTAATTCTTTTTTCTTAAATTTTCATTCACTCCCCGTTTTCACGGATTAATTGTATCGATTTTCGTTTGCTTTACATGCAATGAATTTTTCCTTGTACGAAATTCGAAACTTCGGAAACTGATATGCGGTAATTCAGAGTTACAAATAGTGAACACAAGGATCTGTTGTAAACGTTGCTTCAATTGAAAAGTTTAGTATACTTAATGAGATGTTGGTGAACCTCAACGGATTAGCTACTTTGGACAGGTAATTAGTTGTGATACGCCTACTTTCTGTGTATGTATATAATTTGTTTTCATTGTTTACATTATGCTTTTAACTGTTTCTGCTACATTTTTATATTAGTTTTCATTTAACAAATTGCCTCCACTAGTTTTTGGAAAAACGAAAGAATTTGAACGAACGATTTTTTGGATAATCTGAATTTTCAGAAATAAAAATTATTGCATGCAACTGATAATAAACAGTTTGTGGGTTGAAATTTAGTCTGGTACACAGAATGTTTGTCCACTTGCCTTCTATTATTGCGTTGGCGTTCAATCCCTTAAGGTGGTGGTATCCTTTTGTGCAGTGCTTTTGTGGTGATTTTTTAAAACACTATAACTTTCGCAATTTTGGGAGTTGGAAAGAGCTTTATACATCGTTTTAAAGCTTATAATCAGGACATTCATATGAGCTTACGAAACTAGCAAAATTATTAAGAAATTAGCAAACATTCTCTGACACAACGGCTAAGTAGAGACCAAAACTTTTTGAACATTGATTTTTCCAAACTGCGGAACCAAACAAAATTTCTTTTTGCGCTATCATAGAGAGGACATATGGGCCGAGGGACGTTTTTTGGGGTTTTGATCAGTATCACTCAACGGTTGAGAAAATTAGCAAAATGTACGGAAGCATTAAGTTTTTAAACTTTGCACTAAATTTTCTCGAAACTGTGAACGTTTTAGCCAAAACCAAGAAAAACGTCCCTCCGCAATAGTACGAATTTCCATTTTGCCGAAAATCTCCGGAATCTGTCGAGTAGGTTTTGAGAAATCGATGTTCAAAACAAAGTAACCTCAGTTTTGCCAAAATGGTTTTCCGGCCAGATCTCTAGCTGAAAGATAAAAAGTCCAGCTAATTGGGATTCATAAAATGTGCATTTGGACGCTGTATCGATTGAGTATAAATGGAACAAAATTGTTCGCAAGGTTTGGCAGCAATTTTGAAAAAACTGATTTCCTCGAAAATGGCCATTTTTTGACCCTCAAGATGGTTTTTTGCTTATACTGAGTTAACCACTGGAGATAGCTCAAAAGTTGTAAAAGCAAAAATGTTCATTTTTATGTCCTCTTTCCAGCCATGACAACCAATCCCGTATCTTTTCGACCTGCTGGGAGCCTAAGGCCAAAAACTAAAACTTTCTTATCTTTTGGCCTAAAAATCCGGGACTGGTCCCAGGATGTTAAAGAGCACGTAAATAGGTTATTTAGCAAGTTCTAGCTATTTACGTAAAGGATTAAAGTCGTATGAGTAAAAAATACCCGAAAGGAAACCAGTCCCTTAAGTAAATTAGCTTTCATTCAACAATCTAGTAAAGCATAACGTTTGACTTCCCTCTCTAGTTACAGTAGTCATAGCACTTCACGCTATCCGTCTGGTTGTATGCAGACTGGGAAAGCCGAGTTCGGGTACCCCCTGACCGGGCTGAACATGGACACATTTTGCTACACGGAAAAGTCCGGCCAGGCAAAGCCATTACGCCCGGGTAGATCTGGATACTGTAATTTCTGGATGTTTGAATCTGTGGTGTCCTATATTCTTGAAGAATGTGACAACGCAAGGTTTAAGCACAGCCTAGCAGGCTGCAAAGGAATTTATGTAGCAGAGACCATATGTAGCCATCGCAGCGAATTTTATTTATGTAATCGGGTCCTGGAAGGACAATTAATTTAAGTCTGCTGGCCGGGTCTTTGCGGAAAAATAAATATCTGAAGCGGACCGGACCGGGTCTGGTCGAATTTTAAGTGTCCTCTGCCAACTCTGCTGACACGATGGTGACGGTAATAGTCAAAAAGAAAACCAAAACGAGCAAATCTAGCATTCTGTGGCCTGCCTTTCACATCTCCTTGTCCTGCATTATAGTTGGAGGATGGGATCAGAGAATCCTTCCCATTTGCCAATTTTGTTATGTAGATGAGGTTCGTATTGACACAAGTTCGCTTTGATTAGAGCAAAATATACATGTTTGCATTCAAAGCAGTACGGCGGGTTACGCGGCAATTGTTCCTGCTTCCAGCGTCCTCGTCTCGTGTCATATACTCAAGTTTTTTCCACACAAGTTTACGGACTAGAGGCCTGCATTACGGCCCGCGGCCCGGCACGGCCCGACCCAGCCCGGCCCGCGGGCCGTTCCGAAGCTCACGGGCCGGGCCGGGCGACGGGCCGAGTTTCCGGACTGTTCCCGTTATTTTTGCGAGATTTTACTAATGAAAAGTAACTCAAATGTTTACCTGCAAAGATTTTTGTGCTTTTTGATCATATTTCGTACACATTAACACTTCTTTTCAGAAATTAGTTTCAGCATTTTCATTTCATAAATGTTACTGTCTATTCTGTTTAAATTAAATAGTCGATTAAATTGTTAAATAAATGCTGGATATACTTCAAATCATAGCGTTATCTGTATCATACATTAACATAGGGTCGGGTCCTGGGAGGCTTGTCCCCAAAAAATTGCGAGGGGGCTTGTACCTTCAGCAAATATTTTCAGGGGGGGGGCTTGTACCTCAACAATAATTTTGTAAACTGTTTCGACAAATTAACGCAAATTTTATTAAAATTTGCCATTTTTTTCTATGTGTGCAAGAAATCTTCAATTTTTGGAAAAAATTTAAAAATTTTGCCCGATTCTCCCAAAAAATTCAACATGTTAGCTAAAAAATTCCGGAAATTTTTTGAAATTTTACAGTGAAAACTAGTTTTTTCCGGCTATTTTGGTTACCCCTTGGCCATATTTTCGTTACCTATTGTCCCCGACTGCGATAGGGCTTGTACATTGTCCGGGTTGGGGGGGGGCTTGGACCCCCTCCAGACCCCCCGCGTTAACCTATGATCTGTATAATCAGCAATGCTTTTGGTCATTGCTTGATTCGTGAAAAGGTACTCAAAAATTATCGTTTCAGACGTCGTCCAGCACAGTGGTTCAAAACATTCAAAACAAGCACTTCAAACTGTTTAAATTTGGAAAACGCAATTTAAACTGTTAATTTCAAAAGTTTATGCTCAAAATTAAAGTTAAATCTCTCAATTCATTGACGTTATTTTTGCGATTACAACATAGAAACTTCAAACTGAATTTCAATAATAAATTTGGAATTTTTTGAAATTTAGCACTTTCTGAAAGAATAAAAAATTTCGCGGGCCGGGCCGCGTATTTAGAAAGTGTACACCGTGGGCGCGCATTGGAAAATGTACTGCGCGTGCGCGCATCGCATTAGAAAATGTACAGCGTGGGCGCGCATTGAAATACTACATATCTATATATTTTTTCTATTATATCTATATATATTTTTTCACGGCGAGTATGGAGTTCCCATAATGTTCCATCAACTCGGCCCATCACGAATGTTGCTAATGGTATACAAATGGAAAATTTGAAGTAGTGGTTTAAGAAATATTTTTGAACTGAAACTATGCTAATTTTCTGTAATTTGATTTCTCAAATTTAGAATGTTATTTTGATAATTTTGAAGATTTTGCAAGCACATATATTACGAAGTTTATTTTTAATTTTGGACAAGGTAAACTGAAAATTCCGAGCTTTCTGTCCTCTGAGCTATATGCGTGCGTATGCATCTTAGCAATAAAACTACACAAGTAGTATAGGGCGGGCTTTTCGACCAGCACTCCGGGAGGGAATGACCTTTTGACCTTTCCTACTGCCTGTTCTATGGTGTCTTCCTTGCTCTTTTTCACACGAATGACCTTTTACAATTACGTCATCATACTTCTATGTCTAATTAGCTTTCCTTTCCGTCCCTCTGAGTTCTTCCCCCGGGGCTTGGGACCCGGCGTCGGCCCATTACCGGACTCCTACCTACGTATCTAACCTAAACTACTTACGTACCTACCTACCTAATCTACATATATACACTATCTAACCTACCTACCTAACCTATGTACAATACATATATACAGTACCTAACCCAGTCCGGCGCATGCAATGTTTTTGTATTTTTGTATTTTTATTCTTTTTTTTTATTTTCTAAGTACAATATACAACAAATCCATATACAATATATACAGTTAGCCCTGAAGAGGACTGTTGGGAAAAAACATTATATATCCAAAGGAGCCGTACTTACCCCGTCTGCTAGCACTTTCCTTTTTGGGTAGAGATAACCTAGGGCGTCCTTTGTTTGATGGTACTGAACTGTTTTATTTTCTGGATGTAGGAACCCTCGATTTTCCCCAGATTTTGTGTTGCCCGTTTCTAAAACATTCTTAAAATCTTCGGGGTCATATTTATTTAATGCCTTACTCACTCCTTTATGGGAGACTTTATTGGTCTTTCCCCAAGCTAGGTAAGTTTTACTACAAAGGGCTATTATACCGTCGCCAGTCCATTCCTCCTTGAACAAACCGGGTATTCTTTTCTGACTAGGGTCTAAGGACAAAGAAATCTTTAAGGGCCTTATCCCATTGTTTTTCATTTCTAATAGGGACACAATCACTTAGATTTTTGGAGGAGCAGGCGAAGTAGAGGGAGTCGGTGTCCATTTGACACAGTTGGAAAGTTTCGGGCCACAAATTTGGTTTAAGGCAATCGTAGTAGAATTGAAGCATCCTTAGTTTTGCGTACTGGTAAACGAAAAATCCCACCAATTCTGGAAGCCTATAAACAATTTTGGACTTGGCTGATTGAACCTCATATATCCCATTCCCCAAATCATCTAATCTCCGAAATCTCCACCCATTCACTTCCCTACTAGCCCCTGACCTTTGACAATATCTTACATCCTGGTGTTTTTCTAAGTTTGTGATGGTTCGGCCATAATAAGAATTTCCCAAAAGTTTGAACATTTCTCCCTTGAGTGCTAAATCTGGATCGGAATCGGCTGCTGATCGGTGGTAAGTAACTTCGTCTCCCAGTTCTTTGAAACAAGCTTTAGGTTTGAACTCAATTGCTTGGTAAATCTTAGTAATTATCAGTCCGTGTTTTAGATACCATTTAATTAGGGGAGTAGCCAGAAGAATCTTCTTTCCAAAGTAGCTACCAATTAGACCCCTTCTAGGGTGTTCCATTAACTCATTCAAATCGCAAAAAGTTTTCATGTGGTCTCCAATATCTTCCTTTGAAATTTCTACATTTTTGAAAATAGGGGTCATCTCCGCAAAATGTTCTTTCTTTTCCTCAGGTACCTCAATGTCCACCTCAACTAATCCGAAAAACCTATTAGCTTGAATTTGGGTGACTAGTTGTGCGAAAGTAAGGACCGATCGTTTCTTAGGGAGATTGAAGTGTTCTTCCATAAACTCTTGCATGTCCGGGGAGTCTTTCAGGTCTTTGTCGAACTCACATTCCCACTTTTCAAGAAGATCGAAACCCCCATCTTTAATTGCCTGGGACACCCTCTCAGTTCTTTCCCTTCTCTTAGTGCGATCCTCAGGGTCCTGGTTCCTATCCAACTCGCAGCCATGTCCGTGGAAATAGCACCCATGGAATTGTAGGACGAGATTCTTTTCCTGAACCCACCCATCAACTTTAGACTTTCCTACTCTCTTTTGTCCCCCGTTGTAAGCGTGCTCAACCCTAACTCCCATTTTCTTTGCCATATACTCCAGCCACATAGCCTCCTTGCGCCCTTTTTGTAGCCATCTTTTGAATTTCCCATCTTCTGTGGGTTTCCATTCGGCGTACAGACCCGTGGGCATTTCTTGCATTGTGCACCAGAGGTATAAGGCGTTGGCGTCGAACCCGAAAATTTGTGCAACTTTGAACCCATTTGTAATTTCGGTTACCCCAGCTTCATGATATCTGTGAAAGACTAAGCTAGGACCCCCAACTATATTATCCTTAATTAACTTGTGCCAATTTTGGGTGAATCTACTGAAGAGGGGAAGGATCGTGTGT
>JASAND010011350.1:0-36894 GCA_030248195.1 Trissonchulus latispiculum
TAATGTTTTTTGGGGTTCCTATGTTTGCCGGAAATTATTTGTGTGGCCATTTCTTTGCTGTTTGGACTTTTAGTGTATACTGGTTGGACTTTGCTAGGGATTTATATTGGAGGGGGGGCTTCTTGGGGGCCTCCCAAATAGGGTTGTCCCCGGGCCGCGTAGCGGGCTCCGGGCCCTGGGATGGGCCCGGGCCGGCCCGGTTTAGGCCCGGGCCCGGAAAATTTTGTGTTGGGCCCGGCCCGGCTCTGCCTGAAAGCCCGTCCCGGCTCTGCCTGAAAGCCCGTCCCGGTTCTGCCTGAAAGCCCGTCCCGGCTCTGACTGAAAGCCCGGCCCGGCTCTGACTGAATGCCCGGCCCGCTATCGGGCCCACGGGACCTGCCGGGCTCACCGGGCCCGCCTGGCTCATTGTGTCTGCCGTACTCAGTTTGCGAGTCTGGGACTTACTGCGGTTCGGGGATTGACACCCGGGTCAAGGAGTGGGCCCGGGCTTTGGGCCGGGCCTGGTAGCGGGTTCCGGGCTTAGTAGCGGGCCCTGGGCTCCGGGTCGGGGCTGGGTCGGGCCAGGCCGTGTCAATTTCTTATTGGAGCAACCCTACTCCCAAAAGTTCGAGGGGGCAAGGAATTTTGGGGATATGTTACAAATTGCGCTATTTTTTCTACCATACACTGTAAATTTAACTAACTAAATTTCATCACAGAAATAGACAAATTTTGTGTTCTAAAAGAAAAATGGGTATTTCCGGCGCAGTCGGAAAAGTTTTCAAAACTTGGACTTCTGGGCGGTAATAGTTGGTACAAAAAGGGGCTCCCTTTGGTTTGAGGGGAACGAATTTTGGAGGGGGCTCACCCCCCTCCGCTCACTAGAATAACCCCAGACTGATATAGTGTGTCATGTATTTTGAGTTTTATCTCTGGGTGCTGTGATCTTTTCATTGTTTACTTTTAATTTTTATATTTTTTGTTTTATTGTTTTTGCAGGTGATGATACAGAGATCAGTTTTGAGCCGGGCGATGTGATCAGTCACATTGAGATGGTGGATCCTGGATGGTGGCAAGGAATGGCTCCCAATGGATCCTTTGGACTTTTTCCGGCCAACTATGTCCAATTACTCTGAAGGAAGCAATTCAATGGTCCAGCCCCTGACCTGCCTATCTCGCCTCCTGCTTATATTGGAGGGGGACGTGTACTCCGCTTATATTAGACACTTTTTGAAGCGACTTTACGACTTGAGCGTCAGTTTTTGTGTGTCAGTTTTTATGTTTGTCAGCCTTATAATTAGACATCGGTGTGTTGTTATGAATATTGTCACAACCGTTTGGATATGAACTCCTTGACGAAATGATGAATATATCGATGAAACTTGGCTGAAGAGTAGCGACTAGTCTGAGTGTTTTTCGATTGATGCCTGAGTGTGACCTAGAATTTTCCGAGTTTCGTTCGACAGGACAAGTTGTGTAGTGACAATTTCGTTTCTTTCATGCTTTTCTGCCCGTATATCCGTCTCTTATTTTTGGAGCTGTTTAATTTCTATGCTGTTTCTATGAAATACCTGCCGATATTTCTTCGTTTGTCTACAAGAGTGTATTGTTTTCCTGAAAATCCTGTGATGTGTCTTTTTCATTTTTCTAGTTCTTTTTATCCAAAATTATTTGTAAACCCGTTGTTTAGGCAATCTCCATAATAGTACAATGCTTTTTCAAATTTGATACCAAATTATTGCTTATTTTTGATGTTTCCGATTGTATTGATTATTGTTCACACTCAACAGTTTTGTTTGATGATTTTGTTTTCAGTGTGGTGTCAAGTTTCCCTTATTTTCTTTTTTCTTTTTCTACTCATAACTATTTCTCTTTGTTTTCCCCACCTGGTATGCCTTTCATGTTTCTTGTTATTCAGCCTAACGTTTTTGTGTTTCATGCGTTTTTACTGACTGGGCTATAACTTTGGTCTTTCCCATTATTGTCTTGTGTTTTTGTTTAACTGAACTCATACTGTGTCCATTGCCTATAATACGTATTCTAAATGTCTGTTTATTAGTGTGTTGTTATTCTGTTGTAGCTTATTGACAGTTTATATTATTTGATAATTCGTAATTTGTTAATGTAATAAATAGAACTGATGTGGTCTGTGAGCCGTTAGCATTTCTTAACAATGGCGCACATAGGGAGGGACAGGGGTCTGTCGCCCCCACTCCGAAACCAGATCTAACGGAAAACTTATAGCAAATTTTAGCTCCTTTGGTGCGAGATTTAATTAATGTTTACTTAACCTACGCTTGTTTTCACTTTTTACACCTTTCCTTAATATTTTCAAGGATTTGTTCAATTGCTGGGGACTACTTTCCCAGACCCCCAATTTTTTGGGATCAGCCCCATCGAAAAAACATTCTTATTTGTTCTCATTTCTGTGGCTCCACTGGTTCCTGTAGTGTGAAGTGTTGGCAACTTTGATGAGCTCAAAATTATTTTATTCGGAGATTTCGTGTGATGTGTTACTAACTAAAATGATCAGTTTCATTTAAAACAGTGCTGGAGCAGAATCATTTCCTTTTTTGATTATTGGTAGTTATTTATTCTTGTAGTTTGCGAACTGTTTTTGGCCATGCGAATGCGGTGTATTTTTGTAGTAGCTTAGAGTTTGTTTAGCTTGTGCCAAAAATTTATTTTATTGTATTGGAATACTAAGTGTATTAAGAGTTAGGGCAGATTTTGTTTGTTGTATCAGTTTGCGACGATTTCGTCCTTATTTTAGCATGACGATTGTCTTCGTTAATATTTTGGTTAGAATATTGAAATATTGAGAAGATATATATTACAAAAATCAAGATTTCCACAGAAACTTTAAAAAACTCGACCCTTAAAAATCCGCGCTGTTTATTTCTGAGAACATTCTTCGATAATGCTTTTTTGTCTTAAAAAGATTTTTCCGTGATAGATTCTTATATTTTGTTTTCACTGATTTCTTCTTTAGAAGTCTTTAATCATGTTTAGGCTTTGTGTATTGTGTAGTCATAGAGTTGCGATTTTTAGGAGTTTGTGCAACATTCTCTTTAGAAATGATTCAACTAATTTATGTGCACACAAATTTACATATAGTTCTCATGTGAATTATCCATGTTGTTGCTTTCATTTTTCTGTTTCATTCATCCCTTTAAAAGTCGTGTTTTACGACACTGCGATTTTGCGAATAAAGGCTGTTAAAATTTTGATTGTATCAAGCATGTATCCTGATCTGATGATGAGTTTCAAAGTCGTAGGTTCAAAACCTACATACATGTCGTAGCCAGAATCTTGAACATTCGCCCATTGAGATATAGCAAGAAATTATTCAATGGATTTAAGGTTTTTTCTTAGGTGCATAGCATATCTGTCTTAGAAATTTCGGGATGTGGTACGCCATGATTTTTTTCTATTGCTTATGTTAGTAGTATGTAGTAGGTCGAGCTGACAATTCAATTTGTGTTGATGGCCCTGTTACTGGGTTTACTTTAGGCGAAAAATGTGGTCTATTGGAGGGGGAAAGGAGACGAAAAGTGAAGTGTTTATTCTAAAGTGGTCTAAAAAATCGCCAAAATGCAAAGCATTAGCATCTTTTTTCTGTTGTGACGAAAAATTCAGATTGACTACCAAAATAGTCGATTTTAAACCAAATATTTTCACTAAGATTCTTAAATTTAGCCGTTTCTGCCCACCTCAGCGGACTCTCTTGACTAGCTTACCTCTACTTTAGTTGTTTCATAAAAAGGGTTTTGCTAACTCGATTAACTTTGCTTCACTCTCTCCTGAAAAGATACGGAGTTTATTGTTTAGTTTATTGTGCGACGGTGCTGTTATAGTGTGATTATTTGATTAATAATTCCTGCTTTGCATTGCTTTGTTTTCCATTATACGTAGGGTTTTGCAGTATTGTTTGTATAGCTTAGCCTTTTGTCTGATTTTTGCTGGGTGTTGTAGTTTTATTCAAGTCCTGCTATTTTTGTAGCCCGCCTTTGCATATTGGGAATACTGCTTTTTCGGTTTTTTGTTTTTGGGCAAGGCTGTGGTTGAAAATTGATCGTTTCCGTTTCGAATTTAATCTTGCAAACTATTTTCTTTATGTTCCTGATTTTGTTTTTATATGTGATGCTTTATACAATTGTTTTTGACAATTACATACATATTTCAACATAAACATTTGTTTACATGTTTATCAGCTGCTCTTAATTTACATTACAGTAAAACTTTTACTGTGTTTTAATTTCTCTGCACACAGGGCTCAATTTGAATTATAAGATATAATTCATAGATGGATGAAGTGAACCGATAGCCGATTTGGCCGGATAAGTCGGTTAGGCCGATGCGTCCGGACATCCTGGAAAATGTAGCTCAAGCCGGCGACAAACACTACCTTTAAGTAGCAATCAGTGTTGTAGAGTCGGTGTGTTCTCGCTAAGGGACATGCCGAACTGGGGTCAGCCCACAACAATTTTAGTCAAAGCAGAGTTATCGGTTTTTTCTGAAAAAATTCATTAGAAAACTTCCAGCTCACATACACTTTTTGTTTGTGTTGGTTCAAATGACAGTGTCTGCTTTACTTGCAGCTTTTCTGCATAGCAAGTATAAATCTGTTTTAATTGAAACCGGAGTCTTTCTGCGAGCTATATCAGTGCTTAGCTCTAAGCGGTAACTGGAATCAGTGCTTTAATCCTGTTCAGAAATTACCGGTTAGTGTGAGATGGTGGCACCGTACTGGAAAGTTGACCGCTTCGAATTCTGCGCCGCCTTGTTAGCCGTATCCAATCAAAGTTGTATTTCTGTCCTTTGTGTTTGACTTGAGCAAGCTAAATATAAGAAATGAAATTGTCACTTCAGCACCTGAGACTCAAAAAATTTAGGCCTCGGGTGGGACTCGAACCCACGCCTTGACGGTTTAACGGTTTAACGCTCCGACGCTCTGCCAACTGAGCTACCGAGGCTAAAGTCGCACCATGCTAGAAGGAGTTCGTATCCAAAGTGAAGTGACAATGAATTAATAATGCGTTCTACGACGCGGACAAACACATGATCCTGGGCGAGGTACACTTTGGTGTCCTTAAGCTGTCCTGGGTGTGAAGGTCAGGTGTAATGTAAGAAATGAAATTGTCACTTCAGCACTGAGCAAATACAGGGTCTGAACAGTCTTCAGAAGATTTCACCAACCCCGGTCTTGTAGTTTTTGATCTCTTGTGGAGTTTGATGCCCACGCATTGGTCGAATATTTTCGCTACGTAATTTTCTGATCGTCAAAAACGGGGTTTTTTCCATTTGCAGGAAGAAAAGAAAGGAAGTCCGAAATTAGCGATCTCGTTATAGAGGTCTTTGCGGTTACAGAAAATTATTCAGAAACTATAATGGGAGGCTTGTTCTTAACAAAATTGAAGGGGGGACTGGTGCTTTAAACCCAAGTTTTTGAAATTTTGCCATAAAGCATGAATGCCTACCTGTGTCAGTTTTTTCATTCCCTTAACGACGGTCCGTGTATGGATGGGAGCATGGACCACCCATACCCCCTGTGCTACCCTATGTTTGTCTGAAATGCTTTTTTGAATCAGTGCTACGAAATAACTTCCGTGGATTGAATCTTGATATTTTAAATTTAGTATAAGTATAAGTCAATCATAGGCTCATATAGCGTTCTTGCTCAAGCCGTCAGTCGTAGGTATATAGTTTAGTCTGTTCTGCCATTTCTTACACTTTACACCTACCGTACCTACTATAACCAGCTAAAACCAACCCAATGTTTCAAACTTGCACGAAGGAGCCATAGTGTTTTTAGCTTTATAACTTGTCAGTTTTTGTATATAATCTTGATTTTAGTGTAGTTCCCGTTTCCGTCCGCCTAGTCTGATGGAATCCCTTTATTTTGAAACTCATGGCCAGATTCAGCAGATATATCCCAATTTATCCGCCCTAGAAAAGGCCAACACAGAAGAGAAGGCACTTCAGTTACAGGGAATTATAAATCAGCAACTTGATGTGGTAAATATCTTCATCCATGATGTTGTACTTTATTTGTTTGTAGGTAATTGTTGTTTAATGGGGAGGCAAACGGATCCAGGGGGCGGTTCCATAAAACTTTGACTCGCATGCTAGTATTAGTATGAGAGAACTAGCAATGCTAGTGCTAGTCGTCGAGTCAAGTGTACCATAAAACTTTTCACCTGACTCGACGAAATTAGCTAAGCGAGTTCGACGACTCGACAAACTAGCAGTGCTAGTGTGAGGACTAACACTGCGAGTGCGAGTTCGCCAGAAAATAACCATAATCATGTAAAAAATCGCATAAAATTCAAATTTCCATGAAACTTTTAAAAAATTGCAGACATTCGAAAAAAGATTCAAAAACGTGCGTCTCTTGATTTTGAGTCTATTTTGATAAAAAATTAAAAAGTTATCAAAGTTTAATTATCACTTCTCTAATCACAATAGACTAGAGAACTAGACGGATGCTAGTAGCGTACTAGCAAGGCAAGACGAAAGTTTTATGGAACCCGATTAGTTTACTTGTGTTCAAACTTGTGAGAAGCTAGACTCGCACGTCGAGTGCTAGTAGCTACTCGACTGCGAGAGTTTTATGGTACACTTGAGGCACTAGACTCGACCACTAGCATGAGTCTAGTTGTCGAGTCTATTGCTCACAAACTTTTATGGAACCGGCCCTAGCATGAGTCTGGTTGTCGAGTCTAGTACTCGCAAACTTTTTTGGAACCGGCTTCAGGAGTGTTATGCATCTGTAGAATGAATTGAACGTGTGTTTCTTCGCAGGGTACCAGGGGATTGTCGGGCAGGGGCCTTCTTGGGTTGGGGGAAATTTTCGCAAAAAAGTAATCTGAATTTTTGGCTATTTAAGCAACGAAAAAGTTCTCAGAAACGTCTGGATTTATGCGAAAAATAGACTCGACAGGACGATTTCGGAGGGGCCTGTAAAATATACCTTCGTTTGCCGTAGGCGCAAATACTGTAATGATGGGAGACGGGAAGATTTGAGTCAACATTATTTCACTTTAACGGATTAGTTCTTTGTCAGCTGAGCCATGTAGCTGTCACGGTGAAATTTTTCCCATTGATAAGTGTGAAAAATGTCACCGGTGAAATTTTCCTAGCCCACGGAAAAATATCTCCCGTGAAATTTTTTCGGGGGAATATTTCACCGGTGATATTTTTCCGGGGGGGGGGGAAGTTTCTGGGGAGAAAAATTTGAAAAAATGACACCGCAACAAATGTGTACGACATAATGCGGTGCGGAAACTGTAGCCTGCCCATATTTTTGAACTAACGTGAGGCGTGTCGTTTATTTCTGTTTTAATTTTTTGCTTATATATATGTTCTTGTGTTATATTTTTAGATATTCAGCAACTGTGATCGATTAGACATTCTGGTCGGAAAAGAGCCCCCGACTCGTCGACGAAATGCCAAATATAAAGTGGATCAACTGAAATACGACTCTCAGCATTTACGTGTACGCAACGAATAAATAAATTGTTTATAAACTAAGTAGTTAATGTAGTCGAAAGCATTATTAATTATTTTCGGTGCAATTGTCTTGCGAGATCACTGTAAAAAAATTTCTTATCATCCCCAGTGTCTGTCTTCAAGTCTTGCTGGGCCATAAACTTTCCGCTCGGTACCGGTTGCCAAAAGCCTTAGGATAGATTGAATTTCCTGCCTTAGCTGGATTTTCCAAATTTTCCAATGTTTATGGCATTACGATTTCAGCAGTTTACGCTTACATTTTGAGATACTCACTTTTGGACTGCTGTTATTGTTGTCTTGCACCCGTTGAAGTGTTAGTCTGGGTTTTTTTAGTGGGGGGTGGTGCCCCACTTTTTGGACCCCCCTCTCGACCCCTCCCCCCACTCGTTCCCCCCACTTTTTTGGGCTTCCCCCACTCACTATAAGGTGCCCAGAAAATGCCAAATTTAGGGATGTTTGGTCAAAATTTCGAAAATTTTTCCGGCGTCGCTGGAATTTTTTGGTCAAAAATTGTATATTCTGGTACTAAAACTTGATTTTTTGAGCACGTTCGAGCTTAGTTGCAGCAGAATACGTAGAAAACACCCAATGTTTACGGCATTTTTAGCAGTTTTAGCCCATTTTATGCCCCCCCCCACTTTTGGTCTTCCCCCCCCCCCACAAGGGGGAGAGGGGCTCCCCCACTTTGCCCCCCACTTTTTTGGCCAGAGAAAACCCAGTTAGTAATGCTTTGACCAACCTCAGATAGTTGAATTTTTGTCTATTCCAGGCAGCTTTGTCCAGTGTTGTGCAGAAACGACAGCTACGGTTGAAACAGGAAAATGATCGTAACCAGTTGCTGGCCAGAAAGTTTGCTCCCAACGATAGTACCAGTAGTGACAGTACGAGTGTCTACTTGGAGGATGCTTCTCTCCTCCATAATGACAGGCTACATTCCAGCAACCGGCAAATGGATGACCTCATTAGCTCGGGAGCCTCCATATTGGGTGAGGAATGTTGCCATAACAGCTCTTACAATGTGACAAGTTTTTTTACAGTTTTGATTCTAATTTAGAAGATATTTTATGGTTTTCAGTGGCTTCGTTGTTTGCTAGTGATGGGCACTGGGGGATATCCGGATAATTTTTATATTCGGATATCCGATTTGAGAAAAATATTCGGATATCCGTATACATTACTATCAAAGTAATGAAAAATTTGCAGATTTCTGACAAAAATTTCAACATTTTAAAAATAATTTTCAAAAATTTCTCTGAAAATATTTTTGAAATCAAGGCTGTGACTTTGTGCTGTATGATAAAAAATCGCAGCGTACTGAAAAACTGACAAAAAATTTCTACTGTGAATTCGAAAATTTTCGTTATTTTATGTTTGGAATAGGCGGAGGACCGGATATCCGTTAGCTCAAAATAGGCGGATATCCGAATATGAAACTGGTTTCATTCAGCTATTAATGAATCTTACTACGGAAGTTCTGCTGTGAATACTTAGAATACCTGTTCGTTAAGCAGAACACAGCTAGTTCTAGTTTTTTCTATGGCGATCTATGGATTTTTCAATTGCGCGAATTCCTTAGTCTTCTTTGAATCAGTGCTGTTCTCGCTAGATGCAAAATTGTAACAACGCCTCCCCTTACATCATATGTACAATTTTGAAGCAGCAATTATTGTAATAGACAGTTGAAGTGGTTTGTTATACCTCGTATCGTGGCATATTTCTGTTAAGGTGGTGATTCCTTTTGGAGACATCAACTTTGAACCATTTTTACTCAACCATTACTTTGAGTTAAGAAGCCATTTTTATATCAAAATGCAGCTTAACATTAGCTCTTTCTAATGAATACAACGAAACTAACGTTGGTTCTTGGAAATTATTTTACTGCATTTTCGAAGTAATTTTATTTTCCAGATTTTTTGTAGACTAAAGTAAATTTTTTCGTGAGGCATCGGCCACATCATTCGATTCCACTATCAAATAGCTGGGGACCCTTTTTTAGTTATTGTGAAACCGCTCTTCGTTATAAATAAATTAGCTAAAATGTTTGCGCAACCTGGATTTTGCCTACTTTTCCAAACTTTGGCAAGCGACCACTTTATCTAGAAAGCAGCAATCGGGACAACTAAAAAGGGTCCCTGGGTATTTTAGTGTAAAACACGTCCAGTAAGTGGCAACCATCTAGCTTGCGTAGTTAATGCTTTACAATCGCTGGAAAATATTTGGTCATGCTTTTGCAAAAACTACATTTTCTATGATAGCAGCGTACGGGGTAGCAGTTAGAAGATTATAATGTCACGGATAGTCGGTCTCGACGAGACCTTCAAATTGACACCCGTAGTTTAATTTTACAGCTTACGTAGCTCAAGAAATGACGCATTATTTGATTTCTGCAAAACTGACAAGTTCTCAAAGCCAAAATTGGAAAATCGACTATATCTTACGATAGCGAAAAGCTAGAAAGGTACTTCAAGGAGCAAAAATGTAGAGCTCAACAAGATCTTTCGAATGAATATAATCATAGCTGTGCAGCTACTGCCTAACTGTCAACAATCGACAAAAACCACCCTATACTTGAAAGCTGTTTTATGTTTGGGATCACCTGCCACTTATGGACTTCGTTTTATTAACTACAGCTGGGTACGAGCATGATTCTTTTTCTTAGTCATCAGAAGTAACTTTATTTGAAGGAATTACTGACAATTTTGCTCGAAATGTGCACGAGAGAGGGGCTGCATTCAGTACGGTTGAAGAATGCACTATTTGCAGGTGCTATACTTGTTTTAGAAAATCTTCGAAGTCAACATTATTCTTTAAAGGATGTTAAGAGAAAAATCCTGGATATCTCCAATTCTCTTGGTCTGTCCAATACAGTCATGGGTCTGATCGAACGAAGAACTGCTCAGGATAAATATTTTTTGTTTGGCGGCATGATTGTTACTTTGTTCTTGATGTACTGCTTTTATCGCTTAATCAAAGGATAATTTTAAAGGGTTGTTATTTATTTATTAAAACATGTGTTATCAAGTTGGTTACGATAGAGCTATATGTTTTGTCAATTTTCTTGTTGGCCGCTCAAAATTTCAGTCTTCATGGCATTGTTGCGGCTATGCCTTATATTTCCTAACTCATTCATTTACTGAATAGGAGGTTTATATTCAGTAGTCAGAATTTCATTTGACAGAATTTTACCAAGAGTGTATAATAGATAAGAGTATGACACTCTTAAGCTAGCATGTAGAAATCATGCTAGGTATGCTCGGTGCGTTAACTCGGGACCCCCCCCCCCCGGAACTTCCGGGGGGTCCCACTTTGCACTATCTACACGCTTTCGTATAAGCTTGTGTCTGCTCGCTGATTGGCCCATTAGCCTAAGGCTTATGGTAGGTAATTTATTAGTTATTTTAATTAATTATTTATAACTTTAATTAAGTTAGTGCAATTAAAATACTAATTTGACAACTTTGTAGCATTTTTTCCGCTCTTTTCAATGATATAAAAATTGTTGCATAATACAAAAATTCGAAGGAATGTTATCTGCAACAATTTTTATATCATTGAAAAGAGCAGAAAAAATGCTACAAAGTTGTCGAATTAGTTTTTTAATTGCGTTAACTTAATTAAAGTTATAAATAATTAATGAAAATAACTAATAAATTACCTACCATAAGCCTTAGGCTAATGGGCCAATCAGCGAGCAGACACAAGCTTATATGAAAGCGTGTAGATAGTGCAAAGTGGGACCCCACCCCCCCGGAAGACCCCTAAATTGTTTTTGGCTATACTATCTTAACCATTATACATAGCTCAATGGTTTTAAAAGCAAAAATGTTAATTTGGTACCCTCTTTTCGGCCGTAACAATCAATACTTTGTCTCTACTGCCTGTTGAGAGAATGCCAAAAGCCAAAAATTTCGTATCTTTTCACCTAAAAATGCGGGACTGTCCGAGATTGTTAAAGAGCACAAATTTAGTTACTCAGTAAGTTTAAATTAGTTTTGTTTTGTAAAAGTTTACAGCCGTGAGAGTGAAAACTACGCGAAAGGAAAACCGACAGGACAGCTGAAGTCCACGGCAGTTTCCCCCGTTCTACCATTTGCCTTAATTTTCCCGTCAAAGTATTGTTGACACGGTGCAAATTCAAACATAATGTTCGACGTATATACATTTACATTGTACATGCATAGAACTATGATGCATATCAACATATATACGCATATTTGTGTGAGTATATACATACCATTGAAATGTTATACGAACTTCAGCTTCTTTGCAGCGTAACCAGAGGAAAAACCACCAAGGCACAACGGTTTATACTGTACATAATGTCTCATGCAACAACAGACGTTCTCAGTTAAGGGGCGGGGCTACGAACGGGTTGGCACAACATCGTCGGAGAGAGCTACTTTCCCGCCCAACGTTAGCCAACATATCAAAGTAAAAAAGTTTAGGGTGGGCAATAATATATCTCATATACACCGTTTTTGGCAGGACGCCAAAGTCGAAATTTTGGTGCGAAAAATGGGATTTTTCAAAAAGGGTTTTTCAGCTCTGGTGAATTAACGGTTCGACCGATTCTGTAACTTTCAGCCATAAATGTTAACTGTGACTAGTGCTAAATATTAAAAGTATTCCGGCTTTCGAGCGTTGCTTCCTTCTTTAGTTATAACAGCTCAAAGTTTGAAATTTTGCAAAAAGTTACGAGGTGACCGCGTGCCGTTTTCGATCTAATAAAATTGGCAGCCCCTAGCCTACCCCAGCTTTTTGCCAGCTATTAGGCTCTAATAGGGGCATACTGTCTGTGAGTTTCAAAGGCTTTGGTTTTCTGGTTTGTGTGCTAGCCAACTTTTCGTTAAGAAATAACCCTTATTTTTAGTCCTGAAAAGCTAGCTAAGCGCAGTAAAAATGGGGTCAAAAAATTTTTTGTCTCCGATTTTGCCGAAAAGGTGGTTATAGGGGTTATTTGACCTGCTGAATCCGAATAAGAAATCCGTTTTTCGATATGACGCTTCCTTCGTTCAGTATGTGCTTACAATTGTCTTAGAGCTTTTTGGAGCGATCGCCATCCATACTTCGAGAAATCAATCTAGCATTTATAAACATTGGAGCTAGGTTTAGTGACATAGCTTTCGGCACATCTTGGTGCACTCACTGGCCTGTAATGTGCAAAGTTTCAGCCGATTCTGCCACAGTACTTTGGAGTAATTGACTCACATCTTCGAAATGGCGCCAAATAACAGCGACAATATCGATAATATAATCCAGCACTGCGAACACAGGGATTAACAAAATCACGTCATTTATACCAAAGCTAAGACAGATACTTGGAGTATTAATTGCCGCAAAGTTTGGTTCATTTGGTAAACCACAGCTCATTAGAAGTTAGTTAACCTCCACCCGCATAGATCTACAACACCCAATTTTTCGCATTTTGATCGTATCGCACAGAAAAGTAGGCAATGGTCTAGAGATTATTTTACACGATATCAAAGCAGATAGCAGATATTTACATCAGAATTAATTCCTGAAAATTTGGGTACTGTGCCTTGCACATAGCGATCAGGGCGTGGCGAAGTTTATGTACGTGTGATGTCGAGCTTTGGTGCTTTGGAGCGATAACACCAACTGGCTCTACAGGACGCTACGCTGTATGGAATTCTTCCAAACTTTAAACTATTTTACACTTAACCTAATACTATTATGTGGCAAAAGACTAGCTAGCTTTTCCAACATCGAACTTTTAGTGAAATTCGTAGCCCCCCCCCCTTAAGCCGTTAATTATGGCTTAATTCCTTCGACTTCATTTCAATATTTCTAACCCTTTTTCCACCCTTTATTCACCTTTTCTTATCTAACCATAACTCACTCCTCTCGTTCCTTGGTGCTCAATTTTCCGTCCGTCCATTTCCCCCTTCTCCGTATTTTTTTCTACTTTGTTGTCTGCCCTCTCCTTTTTCTTCTTATTGATTGTCAGTAAGTTTAATTTGTTGTTTAATTATATAATTCTTAATTAATCACATTCTTGGTATTTCTATAATAGCATTTTTATTAAATCGTCAGCTGTCTAATTTAGTTTTTCATTTAATTGGTTGAGCAATTTTCCAACTTGAGGTAGGTAGGTACATACTCTGGCGTTAGCCCGGGGCACTTTCTAAGTACAACCACTTTAAGTTCCTCTTTTTCTGTGACACCCGGTAGTCCGGCGTCCTCCGGAATTAGTATGCCTTCCCCTGTCCTGATTCGTACGGTAATTACAGAGACCCCTTGGCAGAAACCTCCTTTACAATCAGGTTTGTGTTACGTTGGGCCAGTCCTAGTAGTGAAGTACTGTGGTTAAACTCCCAGGCCTCTTCATAACTTTTGTGTACTGGAAAATCCGAAAATCCCCTGCGGAATTTGCCTTCAAGCAAGTTTTTTTAAAAGAGAGTAGGATCAATTAATTAGTGATATCTGCCTTTTTATTTATGGTATCTAAATGGATCAACAGCGGAATTTTGCCCGTTTAGTGGCTGGCTTGTCCAATTACGATTGTTTCGTTATAGCCAGCCTACCATTAGGTGACCTGTTGTTATTGTGAGGAGATTATTTTAGTACACGAAAGGCTAACAGGCTTCCTATCAATTGAATCCAAGTATTTCATGCTCATAGCGCGTTTTTAATTGTGAGCTAGAAATTTAAGCTACAGTTTAATTACAATAGGGAAAGAAAGGTGTTACCTACATAACTGAAAAGCAATTTACAGAAAACTTTGCAAGCTACGGGGAAGTTGTTTTTCCTTTGCAAAATAATAAAATTGCTCTGGGTTTTTAGTTAAATTTACAGTGTATGGTAGAAAAAATAGCGCAATTTGTAACATATCCCCAAAATTCCTTGCCCCTCGAACTTTTGGGAGTAGGGTTACTCCAATAAGAAATTGACCCGGCCTGGCCCGACCCAGCCCCGACCCGGAGCCCAGGGCCAGGGCACGAGATATAAAGCAAACAATTTCGCTTTCTACATTTTTTGGTCAGACTTTAGTTTTGGCATTAACGAAGCATAATTGAAAGCTGCACAGGCAGGTTATGGGTCTGACAATCTTTTCAACTAAGGTACACTACGTTGATCGCGAAAATGTATAGAATTCATTTATATATTTCCTATGCGCAAAGCGCAATAAAAGGGCTTTTTAAAAGTTATTAGATCTGTGCAGAATTGTTTTATTTAGAAAGGGTAACTGTATAGAATTTGCAAGAGATCAAGAAGATTTATGAAAAGATGGGCAGAATTACGACAGAAAATAAGTGAGATGTTCTTGGAGCTTAGAAGTTTGGTTTGTGTTTTCAGGGAGGAATGCCTTGAACTTTATACAATCAAAAATCAGATTTTAAAAGAATCCATGTAAACAGGAGTATGAATTATAAGTAACAGGTGTAACAACTATATAGCAACTGTGCACAGCTTTTGAGCATAAATGATTAATATGTACAGACATCATATTTTCAATAAATTTTCTGTACAGATTTTTAGCAAAATACAGCGAAAGCGTCCTCTAAAATGTCATTATAGTTTCGGAACAAATTCAAACTTAGATCGATTGTGCCTGGGTGGCACAATCGGTAAGTGTTTGTCTAAATCGAAAATGGGTGTGTGTTCGATCCTCACCTCAGGCCCTAATTTTACGGTTCGGTGGTAATGCAGTGAAACATCTTAGTTTCGTTCATTCTTTCGTTATGTAAAGCCAGCTTACTGAAAAATCGCATTTCTGTATAATCGATTGACATAGTGTACCGTGTATAGCCGGCCTGCTAGTTTGACAGATGCATAGTAGCTTTGAAATCAATTTGTTATTATGCTATTTCCTGTTGTTTCCTCGCTAACAGCATGTCTGTCCAAAACTCGTCTCTATGGTCCGATAAGCTTGTCGCAAATGATTTGCAGGCGGCTGCATTAGAAGTTCAGATCACAAGGTTGGTACTCTCTGTGGCTGGAATTTCATTTTGCATTTTAACCGGCGTTCAAATTGTTTACTGCAAACTGAGTAAAGAGCATCCCATCCACACGTTGCTATTGAGTCAACTGGCATCAGATATTTTGGGCTTAACACTGTCAGCCTACAGTGCTCTGGTCACACTTACAGGTCTTGTACTGGTTCCATTCGATTCAACATTCGGATTTACTGGTTATATCACCACATTTACTCAATGTAGCCAACTTTACCATCATGCAGTCGTTGTAGTCTGCCGCTTACTGTATCTGTTGAAACGTCCCGACCGGGTCCATCTTTCAGCGTTGATTGACAGTAAGGGATTTTACGTTGTTATAAGCACTGCTACAAACATTGTAGTTGTGCTTGTAACCTTTACAGCAATGACAATTTGCAGTTTCAAATATTACATAAAACCTGGTAAGATTGGTGAATTAATTGGGAGTTTAAGCATGGATCAAAAACGACATTTTCGATTGTTTCTGTTTGGCAACGGTTTAATTTTGCCAGCAATCACTTTTCTTGGCTACATTGGATGCTTTGTGATTCTTCGATTGCATAGACATAACACTGTTGTAAATCAAATATCCGCTGACTCAGCGGAAAATACGATCTTGCACATTTCTTTTGTAAATGCGCTCCTGCAATGTCTGCCACAAGTTACATGGTCCCTCATACCAAAATACAACTTCTTCTTAGCTATTGCTAATAATCTGACATTCAGCGTACTTCGACTAATCCTTAGCAGAACAGCGCGACGTGAATTTTTCCAGTTTATGCGCTGCAAGCGAACCACAACCATAATTGAACTAAAACTCAATTAAAGTACTGGTGTAAAGATTTGGCTCTGGCGGGAGTTGATCGACGGACCTTCCCAACTGCCGGCAGGAATACTACCCTTGCACCACAAGGAGTTTCCGTCTTTCTTGGTCAACCAGTCAGGTTGGGTATCTCAGATTTATATATTTACATATCCTGATAAATATTAATGATGCAGTACAGGAAACTTCAAGACTTGTCTAGCAACAACGACAACATACTCAAATCAATACCATTCAAACGTTCTATGGCTCATTTCATAATTGAATACGATATCTAAAAGTTGTCGCAGAGCTTTTTTCGAAAATCAGTTTTAACGTTTGTAGTAACCGAGTCCGTGTTCGCCGAAATTTTTCGACATCGATCAAAAACCTTATCTTTGCAAGGGTTCAATCGCTGTTGTTTGGGGGTTGCCTAACGAAACGGTTACTACAAGGGTTAGAAACCCAACTTTGTAAAAACACTTCGACAAGTTCTGGATATTGTATTTAGCTATGAAATGAGCCATAGAAGGTTCGTCAGAGTCTAAGGGATTAGGGCCGAAAGACTCTGATTCATACCATATAACAACACAGCTTACGTCTAATTCGTATACTTATTACTGCCACACCTCTTATGACTAATTGTAGTAACCCACAATCCCATCTAGTAGTGTTTTATATGTGATTGTGCACCTGTGTCTAATCTTCATAGTACCAGTCCGTTTGCTCCAATAAGCCAGTTTGTTACCGATTCTGGAAATGATATGCATCCGCAACCGCGAGTGACGGATATACGAAGGCACATATACAAACATATTCATTTGCTTTATATAACCCCTTAATTCCTGCCACGTTACCACGCCCTAAATATCAATCTTCAATTTGGAATGGTACCGATTTGAGTAAGTTATTGTTGTCAAAGGCAAAAAATCTAAAGTTCCGATTTTGTGCCATTTTCAGTAGGAATTGGAAACAGTAAATGACCGTAACTTTTTGTTCCTAGACAAAATTATCTCTGATTTCAATGGATTGTGCAGTACCCTAGGAAGTATCAATCAGTACATTTTCAGCGAAATCAGTGAGGGTCGAATTTTAGTCCCAAGTAGCCCCCTCCTTAAAAGGAGGTGTCGCCGGTACCAAATTTTATAGTCACCGATTTACATAGCTCATTTTCAGGTATGTATAATATACCCCCACATGTCTTCAATAAGAAGACAAATTTTTAGGTTCCAGGATCTACCAATTTAAGAAATATTGCCGTTTAAATCCTTACAATTTAATACTTATAACCCGAACCTCACCTGGAACATGGTCTCCCACGTCATCGACACCCCTGGTCTCAGCCTCCTATCGAGCCCGAGGGACCGGACGGTCATCCTTCGGGATCCATTTTTAGGACAATTGCCTAATACTGACCGGTCTCCCCCTCAGGGACATTTTTATCTCTCGGGAATCTAGAAACTGGAGGTCTGGCCGCCCAGGCTGGCCAACTGGTTCGCCCAGCCGTTTCTTCTGCGGGGCTTGCTTACCTCAATTTGGACTTAGATCTGATCCTAGATTTGGGTCTCAATCCATCATTTGAGCCATTTTCTTCGAACGGGACTATTGTGAACTCTTGGTCTCCTTCAGGTGAGCGCCGCCTCTCCTGGGACCCATCTGTGTTGGGAGGACGCTGGACTGTTTTTGACGCACCGGTGAGTCACGGTTCTAATTTTGGCGTGACGCAGGGGACCCTCCCCTCTGTGTCCATTGGCCCTATATTTGACACTACTTTGACTGTACACAGGTCGCGGGTGGTGTACCAGGGTACTTGGTCCGATTTCAGCAGCAGCAACGTGGAGCGGAATTCGTCCTGACCGTTACTACCCGAGCGTCCACGAGTCGACAGCCAGTTCGGCTATTCCCTTCCACACCATTACGGACCTCTTCACCAGTGCCCCGTCGATCGCGTCGTCCGTTGGCACTGAACATGGGAACAAACACGTTCTGGTCAATCGTTGGCCAGACCCAGGTTCTCTTGTGAATCGGCCAGACCCAGCTTTACCGGCTCAAGCAGCCTCACCATCTTTTACGGGTCCGGTCCGATTGGCCGCAGCTGCCAATGTCCTTCAGATGTCGCCTGACACGGTACGTATGCTGAATGACTATACGAAATGGTTCAGATCGATAAATACCTTTAAGGGCAGAAAAAGCACGCTTGCATTGTCCATCTGGCTGGACATGTTCGAAAGTACTTTTCGAGCAAGCGGTGCTAAGAAGGAACTCAAACAGCCATTTTATGGTATTTACTCGACGATTCCATCAAGCAGGACTTGGCAGGTCAGTCGACCGACTCGTACGAAGAACTGGTTTCCGTCTTCAAACAGTTCTACGAACCGATTGCGAATACCCCCGGCCAGCACGCTCGCGAGTTCTTCGAACGTCAGCAGCACTCGTCACAGGCGAGTCACGAGTAGCTCAACGAACTACGTACTCTTGCTTGCAAGGGTTTCCCTAATGAAGACCCCAAATCCGGGGAACTGAAAGTGGTCGAACGCGCGTCGGTAGGCCTCAAAGCGTCTTTGCGTTCAAAAGTCGCTAGTTCGTTCGCAGATGCCCGTTATTGAGAATATCAAATCCCCAATGACACCATTACGCGTGCGGTTCGTATATTACAGATGGTCGAGGAAGGCGATCCACAACCACAGCTAGAAGCCGTAGCTGCACTTTCGAAGGGATCTGATCAATCCTCTTCGGATAAGGAGCCGTATCCTCCATATATCCGGGATCTGCAGCGTCAAATGCAGAATCTCCAGAACCTGGTAATCCTGAAAACCGGACTGACTGTCCCTTCCGGGGGGCCAGAAGGGTGCGTCTGCCTGTGCTATTATGGATGATCCAAGCATGGAAGGCCTCGACGAAGAAGACTTTTGCATGCTCATTGATTAGCAATCACGGGGTAATGCTGGTGCCGCGATGAAAAATCGAAATGATCAACAGGGTTTTTCTGCGTGCCTCTATTGTGGAACGGATGGTCATCACTGGTTGCGATGCCCTCACTATATCCGCTCTGTTCGAGTATGCGGGAGCAATCCTCGTCGCGGGTCAATGTTCCGTAACCCTAGATTTGGCACCCTGGTTTTCCAGGAGCCTTTTTCGTCTGAGAACCCGAATTCTTCGTCTGATAATAGGCAGAAGACACAGCAGTGAAACTCTGGTCGCGGTGGTGGCTTCAAGAAGCAATTCCGTGGGAAGGGCAACCGTTCTGGAGGGCAAGGTGGTAAAGGAGATCAAGGTGACAATTCCAGTCAGAACCAGGGAAACGAGTAACCGGGTGGGCGGGGCCCCCAAAAAGTCTCGCACTCCCCTGTTGTCCAAATGGTCATCCCAAGTGGAACGGATCCGACGATCCATCTATCCACTTGCCCACCCTCTTCTTCCCCCGCTGTCCCTTGCGAGATACTCTGCCGACTTTAGTGAGTGGACAGGTATTCATGCTGTCAGATCAAGATGGGCAAGGTACTGACGATTTTCTTTCGCAGGTGGTCAATTACCCAGATGAGTGGGCTTGCATCATGGGTTTCCCACGTCATGAGTGCCAACATTTGGTTTGCCAGAACGGCTGGGACCTCTCTGATCAAGTCAGGGATCAGAATCCTAGCCACAGCCGTTCTGAGAAACGGGGGTCTAAGAAGAAGCGAAACAATGGTAAGAAAAATGATCTAAACGATACGGCGTCTACTCCCAGTGATTACCCGGACAGTACGTTCACTCCGCAGAAGAAGTCGAGACTGTCGTTATCCGTCGGTGTTCAAGTCTCTTCTATGGAAAGCCACCTTTCTCTTCAGGAAGCGGGCGACTCTTTCGGTTTCGGAATCTCCTACCGATGTGTCGACGAAGAAAGCCCGGGCTCGTAACACGACCCCCGGGGACCGCTCTAACGTCGGTCTACATCCAAAGGACCCTACGTCTACGCCTAAGGCCAAAGCTCGGAGGCCTGGCACTACCGAACTCCCTAAACTGACTCTACGCCGGTCTACTGATGGTCAGTGGCAAAAACCCGAGGTTAAGGTGACTCCGCCGTCACCTACATCGGTTAACCAGCCATCCAATTCGGACCTGGAACTCCCTCCATCCCTTGACCTCGTTACCTGGACGCAGATATGTTATTGGCGTATTGGGACAATTTGGTTCACTCTCATAGCGAATTCCGAAAGGAAGCCGAAAAGCTGGAAAATTTCAACAAACGGCTTAAAGCGGCGGCTCATATAGCCTCCGAACATTTAGCCCAACGTATGGATGAATTTGAAGAGGTATTAGAGACATTTTTACAACATCCAAAGGGTTTTACGGCTTCCGATCCGGCCGACTTGGACATCCCTGGTAACCTGGAAGCTGACCCTCTGGCCCTATGTGAGCCTTCAACGTCAAAGGACTCGAACCTTGCAGCAACCGTGGTACGTACGGGAGATGAAATCGTGGTAAACGACGAATTTTTGGCCTTGTCTGACGGCATACGTGATTCCGTTCAGCAGGTAGTCGCAGGTGAAAGCGTCTTTTACGTCGAAAAATCCACGAAGATTGCCCTATTCCATGCTCCCTACGTACTGGTTCACATCGGTCCGGTGGCAGCTTTGGCGCTAGTGGACACAGGTGCCACTGTATCCTTGATTTCGAAATCATTCTACGCGAAGATCAAGGACCATGTTCAAGTTCCAATGACTGTTTCCTCGCTTACCTCCATCTCGGCAGCCGGTGAAGGTAATCAATTGACTATTCTTGGTCAGTGCCAATTGACCTTGCGATTGAAGAATCTTCAGGCAACACATCCATTCTACGTGGTCCCGACTCTACAGCAGGAGGTCCTCCTTGGATTTGACTTCCTGTCTTCCTTGGGCTTCACGGTACATCCTCGTGGTGGATACGTTGAGACGTCGGCAGCGACTGGAGACCGTGTTTTGTTCCTAAATCGGACTGAGTCGCAAGCTATTGCCTCAGCCTATGGCATTGAGGTCACGTCTGCGGTAACCCTATGCGTCCGGGAAGCAGTCAGGCTTTTCCCGAACCGGGAAGTTTTTTCCCTGTCCGAGCTGCTCGCGCTAACGGCTCATTTTTGGATTCATCCTGTCTCGCCTACTACGAACCTGATGCGGATGATTGAGAGTCGAGCGGTGTACCCTCAGGCCGGCGTTCTGGACATAACGCCAAAGGCTTCGTATATTCGGGTATACAATGGGGGCGACCGCATAGTCAGTCGACTTGCCCAAAGGTGCCTCTTTGGGCCGAGCAATCCCCGTATCAGAGGTCTACGAGATTCCGGGCTTGGAATGCATTGTTGAGGGTGGAGGCCACCCCTCGATTTACCAGCACTTCCTAGATTGATCCAGACACCCAGCAGGCCAAGCGCGCGGTCGGTCGGCCTCGGGAAAGCAGGGAGCTAGCCAAGGGCATCCTAGCTCGGTCAACCACCTGGAAGTACGGGCCCACCAGACACAGGAAGTGCGTAGCGTGACGACTCCGTTCTTGTCCAAGACTGTTCGCCAACAGAAAGATTCGGGTACCACTGGCACGACAAGCTTTCGCAGCCAATACGACACAGACGACGTTGTTCGCGGATCATGTCTGGAGGAGAGCTTCGAAGGGGAACATTTTTCTCCTGACCTATTACGCCGGGCACCAGAACCCACTCTCGAAGAAAAGGACGGAAATTATGCTCTGGTTTACCCAGGGAGGTCCACAGGACTTTTATGACGACTGGGAAGCGCGAACCCCGCTGTCCGCGGTGGATTACGACGCTTTTATGGCAGTCATCCGTAAACGGATTGACAATGCGGTTGCGAGATGGGAACGCGATGAACTCGCCCCACCGTTCTTTGGGACGGATTACCCGCCTCCCCAAATGAGAGCTGCATCATTACGATTGCAGACTAATAGAACGGGTGAACATATTGCGGGTCTAGCACCTCCTGGAGAAGAGACCAACGTTTACTATCCTTGCATCGGCGTGATCCTTTTTGATCCCGCCAACGCCCACCGTGCCAACTCTACCCTGCCCATCGATCCGTCCAGTCCCTTATTTCTGAGCCACCCGGCTCAGATTAAGGTAATACCGGTGACCGGGTTACCTTCTGTTTAGTTAATAGTCGTGACGATTATTTTCTAGTCCCTTTCATCACCATAACGGCGGAGGTTCATCATAACGGCGGAAGTATATCATAATGGCGGAGGTTCCTATCTTTCAGCATCCCATCACTTGACTTTCCCCTATGGGACCTTATATTACTGGACTGGACTTACTCTTACCTGGACTTATATTTTCTACCTGATGCCTCTATTCCCTGGCTGTGACTTACTCTATTGGTGCCTATATTGCCTTATTTTGGACTTACCTTTATGCTTAAATCATGACGAATTCTCTTTTTGGACTTAATTTGCTCAATTTAATGCCTTCCCGGTTGTGACTACCCGATTATGACTCTACTTGCTCAATTTTATGACTTTTCTCAAGATTTTGCCATTCCTACGACAGAGACGTTTTATGTATATACCTTTCCCCAAAAAAGACGATCCCCTATTATTGATATTTGAACTAGTATATAAATGTATGCTTTAAGACGTATATTTTCTTGTCATGTTTTATTAGTTGCGGTGTTACTAATGTTTAAAAATTAACCTTTTTCCGAGTATTCTTTTAAAAATTTAGAAGTTTTCTTAACTATATACTACCATTTTACCTTTTTCTTGAGTATTACTTTAAAAATTTAACCCAAATTTTATGTACCGTGTAGTGATATTTGTCTGTGGTTACTTGCATAATTCTTGTCAGTATAGCTTTACGTACGTATTATGTATATTTTAATTATTTAACCAGAGTATATTCCAAAAATTTTACTAAAAATGGTTTATTCTTTTCTTGAAGCTTTCTTTCTTATCTTTGCAGTTTTATTAACGGGTTTGATTCATTTTGCGGGTTTTGTATTTTGTTACCCCCTGTTACCTGACGTAACGTCAGAGGATGTGTGACGTGCCAGTTAGGTCCTATTGTCCCCCTTATCTGCCGCCACTTTTCACCAAAATTATTTTATTTCATTTAGTAGGCCCAACCGTTCCTGTCCTAATGTACCCAATGTTTGGTTTTTATTGTTAAAATTTTATTTAATGTCAGTTTTGTGTCCCTCTCCAGTGCGCTAAAGTAGCTCCCGACTTATATGCCCCTTCTATTCTAGGGCCTGCAGCGCGGTTGGGAGGATCTTCCACAAAATTTCTCATTTTATAGGACTTTTACTTACATTTTAACCGGTGTTTCGCGTTTAAGTTAACTTCTAGACTCCATTTAACTCCTGCCTACTTTAATTTTTATTAATATCATAGTGCCACGAGGGTACTTGGGGACTTCTCTGCACCCTTTTGGTTCTTCCTATACATGCTTAAGCATGTTTTGGACTACTTTGTAGTCCTATCTTTAATTTTAATTTAACTTAACTTTAATCTTTAACCTTACGCGAAACACTCGGATTTACTTACTCAATCCTAAATTCTACTAAATTAACCTATCCTAATAACCTTTTTGGTTTTTAAATTTTGCGGAAGGTCCGAAGGGAAGTGAGGTAGTCGAGCGAGCCTAGGCCCACCTTCCACCCAGCCGAAATTTGCGCTCTGTGAGCTGTGCGACAGGTTACCTCCGTACCTTAGCCTGAAGATGCTCTCATGAAGCTGACATTCCGGTTCTTTTCTTACTTTTATCCTTCGAATTCTTTTTATATGGATACTTGTACCTCGCCGTGACGGCTGGAGGACTTGGTCTTTTCCCAATTGCGCACCGTCCCAGTGGCAAAATAATGGCAGTTCCCAAGCGCACTTTTCTAGCTGGTCGTCACTAGTCCGCTGACGCCAAGTCAGCCTTAACTATGTTCTCATATTTAGTCATGTTTAATTAGTTTTCTTGTTTTTATATCATCTTATAACTTGTCATGTATTATAACTTGTATTTTTTGTACGTACGTGGTGAGACCCGTTTACCAAAAATTCGTAAAAAATTTTCGGAGTTTAAATTTTCGTCTACTTTTTGGTTATGTTGTCCCTCGCAGGGGCTCGGGCGGTAAGCCCTGGGGAGTTGTAATGACGTCGATCCTCTAAAAATATAAATGTGTGTGTTTGAATTTATTTTGGATTGAAATAATGTTAGAGATGATGTTTTGAATGTAATTTATAATGTTTGAAATTTGTATTGAATTGTGTTTTGAAATTTGTTTGAAAGTCTTAGTCAAAATGTTCTTGTGTTTATGTGTAAAATACGTATATGTGTGTCAGCCAGCCTAGTCAATAGTTGGCGCTGTATACTTGTCGATTTTCTCTAGAAGCCTCTCCCAGCATCCCGTCTTTCAAGGGGGTCTCAAAATTATCCAATCAAATTCATTCACGTCTTTTTCAAACTAGTTCTCTCCTGTCAAAAGTCTAGCCTTTCAGTTTTGTGTTTTGTTTTTGCCGTGAGTGGTCGTGCCTTTTACTGTGAGCTCCCTTATACTGCCTATATTTGCTGTGCTCTTCTTACTTGTTTTATTCGTCCAAAGTGGGTACCACTTTGGACTTTAGTACGCTCCAGGGTGATCCTGTTGAGCTACATTTATATTAATTTTTTGTGCTTGTTTAATTAAAATTTTCTGCCTCTTATCATTATGAAACTTTCTCTTTTGATATTTCTTCTTTAATATTTTCTTTGAAGTTCCCTTAAAATTATTCTGACAGTTTAGGTTCGTTTCGTTAGGCTAGTTCATTGTAGTTTATTCATTGTAGTTCCCTTGTTTAAATTACTATGTATCTGTATTTTATTTTCCACTCTTGTATTATTGTTTAGTTAGGTTATTTTCTGCACTGTAGTTTATTCAAAATTTCTGTACGCTTTTCGGGGTTCGCCCCTTTGTCCAGCATATATTTTACAGTAAATGTGGCCTCATTTTCGGGTCATTTTAGGGTGCCTCTTTAACTAGGTTTGTGTTTTAGAATTGTATATTCGGTAAGTAGGGCTTTTTTCTGAGAATAATTGGGTAGGTAATTAGTTGCTTTAAGCGTGTATATTTCAGCAAATTTAGGGTAGGTTCTTTATATTCTGAGTCTGTGCTCTTCATCGGCGGTTTAACTCCGTTCGGTAGGTTTCACTTAGGCAGTTTTGGCGAGGTTAGTTAGGTCGACTGGAACTACATCTCCTCCAGGTTCGACGTTTTCCTTGTGCGCAGTTTCCCACTCGTAAAGTTTGGTTGTTCGTACACTTCCAACTTTACAGCGGATTCTGTTCCACCGAATTTATTCAAACTGTCAGCTCCCGGTTTGCAGCAGTTGGCCAAATCCGTGGCGTCCATGCCTATCCGGACGCCTTCTCAACCGCCTTCTGGACCGGTTATGCCTGGCCCTTCTGGGTATGTTCCTCAGTCTCAGCCAGTTTTGGCCCCTGCGGCTCCACCGCTGGTTCGAATGTCGGGTCCGACGACCCAAGCTCTACCAGTTGTACAGCCTCAGGCGCCTACGCAGCCAGATCCAGATAGCGAGGACCAGCTTAATCAGTGGTACCCCAATATTCCTGCCCGGTGTCATCGCGATGCCCTCCAATTTATTTGGGACGCTAGTATGCGACCTCAAGGTGTCACGGGTCCCTCTGGTTACTTACCAGATTTGAATAGATTTGAACCTGAATATGTGTTGGTTCAACCCCAATACGTGGACATTGTTGACCCAACAACTGGAGCTACTCAACGTACCGTAGCGGAACAGATCCAAGTGCCTTAATACATCCAGGTGTTGACGAAGCAGGCCATCCGCCGAATTATGGCACTTATCCGTCAGTCTTCTGAAGGCATTGACCAGCCGCGCCATCGTATCTATGTGGTTGGACCACCACAGTATCCAACTCTGCCAACGTATGATCCTAGCACGTTTTTCCAGTTGGTTTCGGCCGACTTACCTGTCCATTGGGAAGTCTACAGGGAAATCCGTGTAGGTCCTGGTCATCAGCCTCCAGCATGGCCTAAATCACTTTGATCTGGAGGAATCTTAGAGACAGTATGGCGGAATATCGGGTTTTGCCCTACATCAATTCAGTCAACCCCTTGCAATCTGGGGATACTAACTTTAGCCGAGTTTCGGGTGAAAGGCGGCTTTTGCCAGCCCAGGTAGCTGTTGTCGAAGAAGTCATCGTGGATATGGAAGCTCAGGATTTGGACCCACTCGAGGTGATGACGACCTATGGCGGCCCTCCTCGCCCTCAGGGTCATACCGGTTCTTCCTCCCAAACGCCAAACGCAGCTACCAACTTTACCATTGGCAACGCAGGACTTTGCTCTACCGGGCCCTTCATCAGTCCCACCTCCAACAATGGGTGTGACCATGGTGACCCCAGCGGTTACGGGACTTATTACGTCTGCCGGTGCAGACTTGGATCTGGCTAGCCCTGCTCCTTCGGCTACTTCAGATCGGGCAACTACTACGGTACTTACCTCAGCGGCTACCTCGGCCTCAGTCATTTCGTCAGGCAGTTCGCCTATGGTTATTGAGTCCTCCATGGATATGGGTCAAACTCTACCTCGTGCTGAAATCCCTCAGGCTCGTGGCCGTAGTCAACGCAGCGCTACAGGTTCAGCATCATCCGCTGGATCAACTTCCTCTAAGGCTTCTACTCGCAGTCGAGGACGAGGCATAAGACCAGATTTGGCTCCACCTTCGCGGCCACCACCAGCAGCAGTCACTATCAATTTACAGCCTTTGCCTGTGACGCCTCGAACCACTCAGCAACTGACTATCCTCCTGACCAACTCGCAATTGGTTACTACGTCTACTCCGGTAACGACTTCGTCTAGTAACTTACCCTGTCCTTGGGAACCGACTTCTCCCGGTTTGGCCCCAGTCTCAGGTGAAGATCGTCCTCGAACCTCACAGGGAGCAACAGCAGAAGAGCTGCTAGCAATTACGGAAGCTGCAGCTGCCGTTATAGCCGAATGGAATCGTAGATTACCACCACATCAGCCACCATCAATCGAAGCCCAGCGGTTTAACGAAGCAGCCGGATACGCACAACCGACCAGATTCGTTCAGCAGGCTCTCGCGGCGGATATTCAATTCCAGCGTGCAAGCGCTCTCGGGCATCAGATCAGACGACCTATACCCGTACGATTCCTCCCGAATTCTATTCAGGCTTCACTCGTGATAACTTTCCACCGTTCCGACTGTTGCTTGTTGACTATCACTACCATTATCAGCTAAATGGCTTACCTGTGGTGCCTGGACGAACTCAGGAGACGCCTCAGTTCGAGAACTTCGATCAGAAAATTCCGACGGACGAAGAAGTTCGACAGATGAACGTGACCCAATGGCCATGGGCACCGTTCATCTACATGAAGAATCAGGACCGCTGCTGGATCCCGGTTCATATTCCATCTCCGCCGGGTCGCAAAGAAATTCATCCGGTAATCCGCCTACTACGGCATATTGTGTTAGCCTGGCTGAAACGTGAATCTATGCGGGCAACGGTCTTACCGGATAATCCAATCGCGGATGTCATCAGCGAAATGCGGAAGATTAATCCGAGTGCAGCCGGACACCTCTCTTATGGCTTCACTACGCATCGGGATAGTAAGCGGCGGACTGTTCATAACTGCCACGTTCGCTTTGAACCCTACCGACGCGACGACGGCGCCTCATGGTTTGAATATACCCATACAAATCCGCACTGTCGAGACGGTGGTCCAGAATTAAAGCTTTGGCAGATTTTATCCCGGAATTGGACAACTACCCTCACTTGATTGACAATGTGTGGAAAAACGCTATGCATGCGGTTCCATACCATGCGAAGCGGTACCAAACTCGATTCACCGCCATCAATGCGGCAATGATACGGTACCACCGCCCAGGAATTGAAGGCATCACCGACGTGGAACCTTTTAAATTCCTGTATCTGTATGCGCGGAGTCCGTATCCTTTCGACCCTGTGTTCCCCCATGAACCTAGATGTGGAACAGCTTCGTCAGCGGAAACTGAAGACCAAGGAACATCTTTATTAGGCACGCAAAACTTACTTTTGCCGTGCTAAATCTGTTGAAGTGGAGATCTTCCAGCATTCGGAGTCGACTGGGTACGATATCAAACATCTAGTTGATGCTCGTATGGAAGCGTATCCGACAGAACGTCTTATCACTTGGCGTATGGGATGTTATCTGCTGACGCATCGTCTCATCATATTCCACTCCTTCTATTACTCAGAAGAAATGCAAGAGGAATTGATTCAGTCCATCGGTTGCCTCTATGGTAGGCCGATTGAGGATCCTTACTTCGGTATTGGATTCGACATGCCAGACCTGCCCGACGGCAGCCCAGTCACTAGTAAGGGAGATTTACCCCCATCAGGTGAGAGGGCATGGGTTTACAACTTGGAAAGATGGACTGGACAGAATCTTCAGGGGGCCATGTACACAGAACTTTTCCTGTGGTTTACAAAGGCCGGCACTGATGACCTCTTTAAGAACAAGTTCACTCGAGAACTCTTGGCTCTGCAGGATTTCGTGGAGTTCCACAATCTGATTCAGCGGCGTATTCAGATCCAGGCCAAACGCTATAAGGATAATCTGTCTGCCCCACCTTTCCATCGTGAAGGTCCTCCGAATCGCCTCTTGGGCCACGATGTGGACATGCCTGTAACCGTCGGGGTGCTTTTATCGCTGGAACGGAGCCTCCAGATCGGCTGGTTGATATCTTCTTTCCCGCGATGGCCCTTCTTTCCTGAAATCCCCTGGAAGGAATGCCCACCTCCGACCCGGATTCCCGAGCTATCTTGTTCAGGGAGCTCTGATAAGCCGGTGTCACAGCCTAATGTTTCCCCCGGCTGATTTTTCCCCCGGAAAAATCGGCCTAGGCTAATCTTTCCCCCTCGGAAAAATTAGACTAGGCCGATATTTCCCCCCGGAAAAATAAGCCTAGGCTGATTTTTCCGCTTTTAATTTTCCCCCGGAAAAATCAGCCTAGGATGATTCTTCCCCCCGGAAAAATCAGCCTAGGATGATTCTTCCCCCAGAAAAATCAGCCTAGGCTGTACATTCCCCTGAAAATGGACCTATTCGCCTGAATTTGTTCCAGAAAAATAGTGTGTGCGCCATGACGTGAGTGACTTGTGCTAAATCTGAATATAGTTAACATATTACCGCAAGCAATTCAGTGTGTATCATGTAAATTAACGTAATCTTAACCATGTTTATTAAAATGTCGTTGTCACAGTGAAATTTCCCCCTAGAAAATTTTTAACCCGGAAAATTTCACCGGTGAAATTCTCCCTCCCCCGACAAATATCACCGATGAAATTGTTACGTGGAAAAGATTTTACCGCTGACCTGTAATCAAATTTTTAAAAGCACTTTACCACTTTCGCATCAATTTCTTTTCTTTTCAGTTTTAAAAAGAGTCCTTGCAAGAAACGACAGGAATTATTGTAGTTTTCTACAAAACTGTTCCTGTGCGGTCAGTCAAGGCGTAAATGCTTGCATTTTCCACTAACGTAGCAATTGTATGTTCTACAGGCATTTGGAATAGTAATAATTACAAGAATTTCCTGTAGTAAATATATACTAAAGAAACTTGTACTTTTTAATGGAGCTTCCTGCTAGAAAGCTTCCTTGGAAAACTTCAGGCTAATGGGTCAATTTTCCGGGGGAGTGTTCAGTCGAGGCTGATTTTTCCGGGGAAGAATCATCCTAGGCTGATTTTTCCGGGGGGAAGAATCATCCTAGGCTGATTTTTCCGGGGGGAAAACTAAAAGCGGAAAAATCAGCCTAGGCTTATTTTTCCGGGGGGAAATATCGGCCTAGTCTAATTTTTCCGAGGGGGAAAGATTAGCCTAGGCCAATTTTTCCGGGGGGAAAAATCAGCCGGGGGAAAGATTGGGCTGTGACACTGGATCTAAAAACGGTTTTTATATTCGTGTTCAGTGATCCAACCTTTTAGCAAAATTGGAGACAAAAATGTTTTGATTCCCCTTGGTCCCCCCTTGAAAAACTTAAAACTAAATATTTCAAATTTTCAAATTTTGCTGCAAATTAATCAGAAATGTATTCAAATGCATCCGTACCAAGTATGAATTAAATTGATTAAGTTTTGCGAAAGTTATGGTGAGGTGTGCGTATGCCTTAGTATCGTCGTACATTGTGCAAACAATTTTGCCGGCATATCTAACAAACTACTGTGTTGTAGGCAGAGCTGATCGGTGCAATATGACACCAGTAGTGGCCTTACACTTGCCTTTGTGGCCTTCAGAGAAACCGAACTTGCCGTCTTTGATTCCCTTGGACCATTTACAAGAGATTCTACACTGTGTAAGCACTGTGATATGATTAGTTTATTCTGAAGATCATTGACAATTAAGGTGGGTGGAGGGGCGACATGGAAAAATATTTGCCTTCTCATGTTTTTCAATCTATTTATGCTCAACTATAGCCCATACATTGTGTAACTTGTGTGAAAATATGTTATATCGAATTGTAAGAAGAAATGAAATGTGAGCGAAAATAGTGTTGTTTTCAGTTTGGCACCTGTCTGTCCTACATAGCAACTGAGTCTCCTTTTTGTGATATTGCTGGTCTTGTAAATATGGAATGGGACGCGGTGGAAATGACCTCACATTGGATAAAGTTGTTGTTGCATGATCCACACATTCTACGACGACTCAGTTCACACCACAGCAGTGGAGAACAGTTGTCCATGGAGCGATCAAGGGAAATAGTTACAGGTGATCCTGATAGATCGAGTTTGATAAAGTTTTTGGTTTTAGTTCAGGTTGCAAGGCGTCGCATTGCATTGACACTGGACAGCTCCTATTTGTCCGTACGGTTATTTGACTGTTTGGGGATGATTGTTTTTGGATAATCTGACTATTCGGTATTAGCAAGAGTACATAATGATAAGAGTGTGACAAGCGTCACACTATGCAATAAAGGCAAAAACTATGCTATGCGCGCTAACGGCTTACCTCCCTCCCACAAATTGACCCCCTCTCACACCGCTCCTATATGGGTACATAGTTCCAAACGGGGGTCGCTCATTCCTTTACATGATTACACGTTGATTAACGGGGGCTCATTTGGGGGAGGGGGTACAAGCGTGTATGCTTAACACATGGATGTACAAAATATACTAAGCGAGTGAGCGACCTACGTTTGGAACTATGTACCCATATAGGGGCGGTGTAAGAGTGGGTCATTTTGTGTGGGGGGGGGGTAAGCCGTTAGCGCGCATCGCATAGTTTTTACCTTCATTGCATAGAGTGTGTTGTCACACTCTTGTCACTATGTACTCTTGGTGTTAGCAAGAGTAGTACTAGTATAATTTGATTTTTTGAAGGTTCGTGATTTTGTTTTCAGGTCTGCGGCATCTGAGCAGTCATCGTTTGCTGAGACAGCTGTATTTCAGTGAATTAGACTTGCACATTTATACAAGGTAAGTAAAGTATACAGTGCCCATCTAACATTCGCAACTTTGAATGTTGCGTAACCTTCCCTCCCAGCTGGGCATCGCATTTTTCTTCTCTGTTTCTGCGTTTGCATAAAAACCTGCATTTGCAGGTGTGCGACTGTATTTATTTATTTATTGAGAGCTGTGCTTCTAGTCGGTTGCCGTTCTACTTTATAGCAATCTATTCTGGGTGGATATTGTTCGAGATCTTTATCCAGAATATTTCCCTTATGCTTTGCACACGGATGATAACCATCCTTGCAATCATGGCGACATCTTTGTGGGCTCCGGTGCTGCTGCCTACTACTGTAGTGTGTGGGCTCAGGTAACCATAAATACATGATACATCAAAGGTGTGTAGGTTCATCCAAGAAAACGTTCTTGATGACTGAGTGTGTGACTAGTGCCACACGTTCGGTGCTGACTATTAGATATGAAAGATAGGATCTGACTTCACAAAATTTGAGTATATATTTATACCTAGTGGCCGGCCTCTGTCATTGAGAACTCGACCTACCCTGTGCACAATTAGTCAAGCTTTGCTTACTTTGTCTGCTGAAGCTCTAAGTAGGACGACTTTACGTGGTGCTTTAACACGAGAGCGTCGCTGGCGAAAATTCTCTGATCGGTAGGTATTCAGTTGTGGGCGTCAACTCAGCAGTAATCTTCAACTTCTGCAATATACCTTTATTTTAAGGCTTACAGTTGCTTTAGCTGCAGTCTCCACCAAATGTGTTGTCTTCTATAGTTGCTGGTAATTGTTTTGTTGCATATGATTCTATTACAGATGCTTGCATGCGATGCAATGAGCCATTTCACCTCTATTGGCTTTCATGATACCTCCAAACTGACCGATGTTGCGAACAGGTAGCGCTTGCAATAATGGTAGTTTTTGTTTTAGCGCCTGAGAGAGCAATGTTTTTCCAAAGATCTGTAGTTATGGCTCGTTATGCACCGAGCCGCAACAACCGAGGCTGGGGCTTTGAACTTGAAGTGTCTATCTATTTCGAAATTTGTTTATATCCAAAAAGTTTCATAAATATTCAGTTCTTTAAAACTTTAACGTGCATTACTAATGTTGTTGCCATTGAGGGGAGTATACATAGAGGATAGGGGTTTGCACAACTTCTTCGGAGAGCTAGTTTTTTTGCATACAAGTTCTGGCTTATTTTTAGGCCAAAATTTATGGGGGGGGGCGATATGGGGGGGCTCAAAGTTGCCCCCCCCATCGAATGGGGGGAGGGGGCTCACCAAAAGTCGGGGGGGGGCATATTTTTTGGAAAAATTTTGCAATTTTTTACGTTCTTTTGTGTAAACATTGCCAGAAATCGCTAAAAAAGACTAATTTTAGGTTTTTTTAAGCTGAAATGGCGAAAATTTCGTTAAAACTCCGGCGAAGCCGGAAAATGTTTCGAAAATTTAGGGCAAAAATGATAAAATTAGGAAATTTTTGGGGTTATGGGGGGGACCTCGAATGGGTAGGGGAGGTTGCCGAGTGGGGAGGGGGGCCCACACCCCCACCCCCAGTAAAAATAAGCCGGGAGTTGGTAACAGTTAAAAAAGGTACGCAATATAAAAGGCATTAATTATCTCATGACATCTGAGCTGTCGAGGATCCCAAGCTAAAAAATTTCCTTCATTTCTTCGAATTTTAGATTAGTATTTCAGAAGCTCTTATTTTTTCGGGGAAAGCTACGGACCTAAAGCTTTGCACCCATATTTTTATTAGCCTGTTTTTGAACGAAGCTTATCCAGTGTCTTTGAATGTGTTGGTTGACTCATATTAAGAAATTTAAACACACATTAATAACTTGAATAGTTGATCATGATTTTTGTCAGGTAAATTTTATTTTAGGTTTCCGCAGCACATTTCTGGCAACCGGCGGTGGAGAGCACCAGTCTCAGGTTTTCAGGAATTTCGCTGGACGAGATCCTACGATTTCTGCCATCAGTCGATTCTATGATCTTGAAGACAGTGATTCGCCTGCCTCCTCCCCCGACCCTCCTGAAACAGCTTTATTTTTATGAATTATATGCTGAAAATAAACTAATTTTCGAAGCCAGACTACTTAGTGGTTCGACGATACTACTTGTGATGCCTTACTTTTAGTCTTCCGTTGTACGATGTTTGAGATCAAAATCATGCATGAAGATTTGTAGATCATAGTTATCTGACAGTAAATCATTGATCGTCCATAACTGTTTCTTGTTTGTTTCTTCTGTTTCCTTCGATAGTTTAGGTAGCTTTTGTTATATTGTTACAATTAACTGTTATTAAACAGATTTGAAACTGCTTGTATCAGTGTTAGCAGTAGTGAGTTCTGATTTTTGCCTTTAGTCACTAGTAGGTACCTAATTGAAAAACACCAATTTCTAAAGTCATACCAGAGACTATTTCTACTAGTTGACGTTTTAATGTGAGTAAATCTCTAAATCTTGCATTTTGTAGGAAGCTTGCAGCTATCCCTCCTCTTTTTGAAGGTAAATTAAGTTCTGCGTCAATTTCAGAATTTCTTGAATTCGATTTTTTCGCAAAGGCACAGTTATATTGTGGTCTTTCCCATTATCCCCCACAGGTGAATCAAAAATCCGAAGAAGCACGATTTGACGGATTGAGTTGAAATTTGGTAGGGGTAGATTTTCGGACCTGCTGATTGCAAAAATGCAAACATTTTTTTAAAAACTAAAAATTAAAAATCTCAAAACTAAAAATTTTAGTTGGTGGGGCGACCAACACCAAGGGGATCAAAAAATGTTGTCCATGATTTTGCTGAAAACTTTCATACAGAGGCTTTCTGGGGCCTCAGCACGAATCTGAAATCTGTTTTTGGATTCAGCTTTTTGCTAGCTGAGGATAAACAAATATACATCTTAAGCTTACAACTTTAGCTTATATTAAGCAAATGAAAATCTGATTTCATATTCGTGCTCAGCGCCCCACAAAGCCTCTGTATAGCCATGGGGTGAAAAAAACCCACCCCTTTTTGGGGGGAAAAACCCACCCGCCTCCTGGGTCACGGGTTGGAGCTGAGAAGCTCCAAAACATACCAGCAGAAAGCGCGACTCTTTCTAACCTATGTGTGCAAAGATCAGGTCATTTGGTTCACTCTTGCTCATTTTATGACATTTTGAAAATGATACCTACTTTTTGGTCCAACCTTCCAAAAATTTGGCAAAAGTTTGGACCGATGTAACTTTTGACTGGGTTGGGCTAGAAAAGTTTTGCAAATATCTGCAATGATGGCAAGTCTTCCTCTTTTGCACACAGCAAAATTAGACCGATCCGATGCACCGTTAGACTGGCACATTGCCAAACGTGGCAGGAAAAAAACCTACTTTGGGGGGAAAAACCTACCCAACTTTTTTGAAAAATTTTTTACCAGCTCAACTGGGAAACAATTCGGGACTGTAGTACGATATTATCGAGGACGCTGCGTCACCCTATGCTGTCAGATTTGGACAATTTTGAATACTTGGTTAGCTAGAGGTATAAAACCCTAAAAAAGTGCAATTTCTGCTGCTGGATGACCCAGCAGAGGTCTAATTGTGACTTTTAATAGCCAATTGTACGTAAAAAACCATTCTCTACACGTTAGAAAAATAAGTTTTATCAAATTACATCGTTTTTAGCATTTTTCAAAAATTGCCCTATGTTTATGTGTTAAACTTTATGGAAACCTGTCCATTTGATGCTGCATTTTCAATTTCACATGAGATCTCAAAAAAGCTACCTAGGTCGGGGTTTTTGACTCATACTAACTAAAAAAGAGTTGAATTTTACACAGGAAGTGTCAGAATCGCGCTACGACAACTTTTAGGACTCAAGAGGGGTGGGTTTATTTTCCCCCATTTGGGTTTTTTCCCCTGCCATTGGGTTTTTCCCCCGCTTACTTTTTGCATTATACTGGCCTAACGGTACAACCTAGAGAAGTGCAAATGGGCTTAAAAGAAAAAGTTCTAAGTACGCCAAGTAATGATGGTATATAGAGTTCTCAGCTAGCCCTTATAAATAAAAAGTTCCAGCCAAAATCCGAAAAACTGGGTTTTTCCCCCCATGGCTTTATATGAAGGTTTTCAGCAAAATCATGGACAAAATTTTTTATCCCGTTGGTCCCCCAACCAACTAAAATTTTTAAATTTTTGAAATCAGCAGGTTCGAAAACCTACCCCTACCAAATTTCAACTTAACCTGTCAAATTGTGCTTCTTCGGATTTGTGATTCACCTGTTGGGGGAGATAATGGGAAAGACTCAAATATTGTACTTATCCCTCCCTAGCTTAGCTTTTTATTCTTATAATATCAGTAATTGTCCATAGTGCTGTAGTTATATATTCGTCCTCTTGCCCGAATGAGCTCACTCCATAAATAATAGATAAATTAAATGGGCAGCGATGGTGAAGATTTGTCTGAAATTAAATCATTTACAGAAGTATTTGTGTTGGAGGCTGTGCGTTTTCCGAAACTTAATGTATAGCTGTTTTCAGAATAAGCAAGAGCTGGTATTATTTTTATATTGTTTGCAGACTGAAATTATATTCAGATTCAGGTGGCGACAATTGAAATGTTTTTCAGATTATGTTAGATTTTACGTTTCAGATGTTGAGTTCTTATATATATTATCGTCCCAGTTTTAGATTACATTACAACTTTCTATAATCCTGAAATTGTAATTTAGCAATTTGCTGCCGAGGTCTTCAATATAGGTAGGGAAGAAGAATAAGTGCAGATCAAATTTCAAAATATAGATTTAACTGGTCCATGGGCATGGGCACATCAACCTCCATACCACTGGGCCCAGGATGTTATTTTCGGTTAAAGACTTTGTCATGCTTTTCAATCCGTTTGCGTTTCTGGAGACGATGTTTGAAATCAGCATAAAATCTTTAGAGACTTTGAAGTTTGCAAGTGCCGAATTTTTAAAAGTAAAGCTGAAAAGCCAAGAGCTCTACAAAAGTTTTTAGAAATGAAGTGTGTTTTTGTCCGAAGGAATGAATGTTTTGCCAAAAAAGTTGCAATTATGCACGATGTTTTAAACAAATTCTGCTTCGCTCTGAATTTAGGAGCGCAAACTAATCCTAAAACATTTTTTCCGATACCAAAAGAACCATGAACTTTAACTTGACCATAGTAGGATTATCTCAGAGTTACTAGTATTCTTAACAAAACCTTTCAAAGGCTTAGGAGAT
>JASAND010011351.1:0-22529 GCA_030248195.1 Trissonchulus latispiculum
GCTTAAATACACTAGAAATAGAAGTACACAAGTAGCAAAAGTTTTTATTGAACTTATGACATATACGAAATGGCGGCAATATAACCAACAGCAATGTATGTGGCTGTTTTTACTATCTACAGAAACTTTTTATTGGACTGCACATAGAAGATGGTAAATCCAAGAAAGACCATGTGAAATCACGCACAGAGAAAGCATGTCCACTTTCTGAGGCCAAATGAGTCACAGTAAGCTTCCCACCAAGATATCCGCTAAGCAACAACACTAGCCATCTTTAATGCTATGTTTTTTTTCTGAAATACAAACTTATAAAAAGAATTAAATGTAATTTGTAATTATGCAAAGGAGCAGACGTCATGTTATTTTTTACGTAGATAGAGTGTAATCCGGAAAATATTTAGAAGTAAAGTTTGACAAAATCTAAAGTCCGATTGTGCACACGATTGGAACCTATTTGGAGCTTGAAAACAGACAGGTTTACCGTACTAAAAACTAAATTTCAAACCTATAAAGCAACAATTTTTAAAAAATGCTAATTAACTATTTGTCAGTTGTTCGAATTTTTTATAACATAATTTAACTTGAATTACCTGTTTAAAAAGCAACGAAGTTAAATACAGTGAAAGCAGCTGATCAATACACAGACACCAAAGTATGTAGCTACAGTCGAATCAAAGAATCTAAGGATAATCAGATGCGTGATACAACTCCATACCAATCATCATACCAACCTATTCTGCTACCGATTTCTTAAACTTCCGTATGACGCAGCTTTTCAGAAAGACTTCTCAACAATATCTTGCTCCTATCTTTATCAAATTGAAAACTGTTTTTCAAAATCTCTAGGGAGAGAATACGAGCAGCATTCTTAAAAGTTGTTTTCACTGTTGGTTATTGTTGATTGCTGTCGAACATAGGCTCTAGAATCAAACGTTCTGGGGGATCGTGGCTTGCTTTTGGCCGTGGTATCGGGATTTGCACTTGGACGCGGGGGATTGGGATTTGCATTTTTGTTCCAAGCGTGAAACGAGGTAACTCGCCACATTTGCTTCCACTTTCATATGGTTTCGTCATCAATAATATCTATGATTGTAAACAACTGATCATGCTGTTGCCTATGGCAATGGTTTCTAAAAATCACACGAGAATGGCTTACTAGCATGCATTACATGACGGTCTTTGTCCTCTGAACTTGTATACATGGAGTTTGCTGGTAGTCTTCCTCACGTACTTGATACAGGCTTCCAGACCTTCGTCACAATGACCATCTCTAGGCTGCGTGCAATCTCGGGGTCTAAGTCACAGATGGTTATTGCAAACCAGTAACCAGCAGTCACTGCACAACTGGTCCTGCTTCTGATGACACGTGGAGAACGAACGCTTTGAGCCTAATGGTGTTCGAAAGTGATCCTTCAGTCAAAATCAGTCTGACTACCGTTAGCCATATGCCTCCACCAACAAAACTGCAGGATGGATAAGCTTGACATCAGGAGTTCAAGAATTTGAATAACCATTCCTGGTGTTATCCGAAACAATATAAATGTCTTCAACGTGTCTTCACCACACCATAGATTGGTTTACATTAACCGAGAATAGTTTACACTCAAACACATTTTATTGTGCTGCTGTTGAAGTTTTGATGTTTGGGTTTGTGAGAACACTTTGAACATAAACTGCATGACATTTTGGTATATAATTGGACAGTTTCTTTTTATAAGACTTCCACTACTATAGCTTGGTCGTGGCTGATGAACAATGACGTACAGTTGCCAGTATACTAGAGTTTAATAGTTCAAAGTCTCCGGTTTAAATCTTGTATCTTGGATGAAAGAAAATATCTTGCGGACTGAAATTTGAGCTGAGAGTCTGCAGCTTCACTTTAATCTGTCCTTTGAACATGCATTCGCCGCAACGAACGGAACAGAGCTTTCCTTGTCAACACTAGGGACATTGTCAAGTATTGCTTAGACATTATGACATAAACAAAAGACGAGCACGAAGCAAGAGGAGTTTACTCTTTTCATATCAATTGGACAGTAATGTGTACCAATTTGTAACTTTACCTGGGCGTGGTGATAGCTGCTGTTTTGAGTAATGATTATAAACTACCCGACTATCATTGTTTCAAATGCGACTCAATGTTATAAATATTATACAGGTAAATAACCAAATATCAATGGCTGAAATGAATAACTAACAAATCAAGTCAAAATAAAATCCATAGTATCTAACCTTTGACAATCAGTTTTACAGAAAAGGCAAAAATTTATCATTCAAGATAATTGTACTGACCCAACTAAATGACATTAATAATGAAAATAGCTATAATAAACCACTAACCGTAATATATTTCTCCTAAAATTTGATTTATTTAATGCAAATGTACGAGTTCACTTTTTGACCACGCCCGAAACAGCAGAAACTTGCTTCCAATAATTGTTCCTGCCATAGTATTCAACAATCGATTTTGGTTCGGTAGAGTTGCATTTCATAAATCATTGTAAAACAATTTTACGTTTTATAATATCTTAGCTCTGTGCGGTCCGGCTATGCCAGGCACTGTCCATACGTCCTCTCCTGGTAGACCTTACACACCAGCCGACACTGTGGTTAGTGAATAGTTCTAATGTTATAATCTACTCTGAAAAACTAGAATTTCTGCTGGCTAGCCTTAATATTTGCAAGCACTCAATTCACTTTTAAATTTTCTGAAATTCTACAACAGCTTTCAGTTGCTTACGTATTTCTTAATGAAGTTATGAAGACTGACGTTGAATACTGTAACATGGTTGCAAAATTCAACTTCTATTTGAAAAGCCGATTCACAATAATAGGCTCTGTAACATGCCTTTAACCCATATTATACAGGATTGAACAATGGAGCAATTACAACATGTCGATTAACAGAGCTTTTTTTTCAGAAGTACTCGCAAGGATTGTGGGACATCTTGACATTTCACTTGTTGGCAGGACGACTGTATGGATGGCACATTCTTTACATTTACATCCCTTCCTTTCTCATCATAATCATGAATTTTGCTTCATTTACACTAAGCAACAATATTGACGCAAGAGTGACAATGGTTGTCAATTCATTAATTGCCGGAGTTCTATTGCTGAACGAAGCTTCCGATAAAGTAGCAGAAGCAAACCTTGTTAAAGGTAAAAACGCATGCGAAATCGTTTTGGTACTAAAAACGTTTACCTTCAAATAGTGCTTTAGAACGGCTCGATTTAACGTTTTAAAGTGTCAACGGGCGTTTTAAAGTATAGCGGCTAGCCAGATATTTTTTTCAGTGTTTGAAGGCAATCTGAGCTATAAAGTTGCACAATATTTATATTATGTATTATAAAGGGAATGGAATAGGTTTCTACTTTATATATTTGGAAAAAGTTCACATTCAGTCTTGGATTGTTTTGCAAACATCTGCAGCTCTCGTCAAATTGCTGTGTTAACTACTAATATTTGTGTTAGGCCGGCGGCTGAACGGCCGGACGGCCAACGGCAGGAACCCGGTCGAACGGCCGGACACTCAGCCGAGCCGGTTGCCGGCCGTTCTAAAACACTGCCTTCAAATAGTAGAAAGTGGCTGACTGGTGTGTCATGAATAAACATTATAACAAATTTTCATGCTAGAATCTTAAAGTGTGTCGGCTGGTGTAGTAAGGTCTACCAGGAGAGGACGTATGGACAGTGCCTGGCATAGCCGGACCGCACAGAGCTAAAAGATATTATAAAACGTAAAATTGTTTTACAATGATTTATGAAATGCAACTCTACCGAACCAAAATCGATTGTTGAATACTATGGCAGGAACAATTATTGGAAGCAAGTTTCTGCTGTTTCGGGCGTGGTCAAAAGTGAACTCGTACATTTGCATTAAACCAAATCAAAATTTTAGGAGAAATATATTACAGTTAGTGGTTTATTATAGCTATTTTCATTATTAATGTCATTTAGTTGGGTCAGTACAATTATCTTGAATGATAAATTTTGCCTTTTCTGTAAAACTGATTGTCAAAGGTTAGATACTATGGATTTTATTTTGACTTGATTTGTTAGTTATTCATTTCAGCCATTGATATTTGGTTATTTACCTGTATAATATTTATAACATTGAGTCTTATTGAAACAATGATAGTCCGAATTGGTTATAATCATTACTCAAAACAGCAGCTATCACCACGCCCAGGTAAAGTTACAAATTGGTACACATTACTGTCCAATTGATATGAAAAGAGTAAACTCCTCTTTTGCTTCGTGCTCGTCTTTTGTTTATGTCATAATGTCTAAGCAATACTTGACAATGTCCCTAGTGTTGACAAGGGAAAGCTCTGTTCCGTTCGTTGCGGCGAATGCATGTTCAAAGGACAGATTAAAGTGAAGCTGCAGACTCTCAGCTCAAACATTCAGTCCGCAAGATATTTTCTTTCATCCAAGATACAAGATTTAAACGGAGACTTGAACTATTAAACTCTAGTATACTGGCAACTGTACGTCATTGTTCATCAGCCACGACCAGAAAACTGCTGGTAATTGGGAAGTCTTATAAAAAAGAAACTGTCCAATTATATACCAAAATGTCATGCAGTTTATGTTCAAAGTGTTCTCACAAACCCCAAGCAAATAAAACTTCAACAGCAGCACAATAAAATGTGTTTGAGTGTAAACTATTCTCGGTTAATGTAAACCAATCTATGGTGTGGTGAAGACACGTTGAAGACATTTATATTGTTTCGGATAACACCAGGAATAGTTTATTCAAATTCTTGGATGTGTCAAACTTATCCATCCCCAGTTTGTTGGTGGAGGCATATAACGGTAAGATCAGCTGTTTTGACGAAGGATCACTTTGGAACACCAAGGTCAAAGCGTTCGTTCCCAGTCATCAGAAGCAGGACCATTATAACGACTCTGGTTACTGGTTTGCAATAACCAATCTGTGACCGTTTGGATTGCGCAACCTCGGATGTCGTTGTGACGGAAGTCTGGAAGCCTTATCCAACACGTAAGGAAGACCACCAACAAACTCCATGTATATAAGTTTAGAGGACAAAGACCGTCATGTAATGCATGCTAGTAAGCCATTCTCGTGTGATTTTAGAAACCATTGCCATAAACAACATGATCAGTTGTTTACAATCATAGATATTATTGATGACGAAACCATATGAAAGTGGAAGCAAATGTGGCGAATTACCTCATTCCTTGGAACAAAATGCAAATCCCAATCCCCCGCGTCCAAGAGCAAATCCCGATACCACAACCAAAAGCAAACCCCGATCCCCCAGAACGTTTGTTCTATACCTATGTTCGACAGCAATCAACAATAACAGCAATGAAAACAACTTTTAAAATTTGCGTATTCTCTCGAATTTGGCTGTTTTCAATTTGATAAGATAAGATAAGATATTGTTGAAGTCGCCTGAAAAGTACGGCATGCGGAGTTTAGAAATCGGTAGCAGAATAGGTTGGTATGAGGATTGTATGGAGTTGATCACGCGCTGATTATCCTTAGATTCTTTGATTCGACTTTTATTACATACTTTGGTGTCTGTGTATTGTTAGCTGCTTTCACTGTATTTAGCTTCGTTGCTTTTAAATAAGTAATTCAAGTTAAATTATGTTATAAAAAATTCGAACAATGACAAATAATTGCTTGTTTTTTAAAATTATTGCTTTATAGGTTTGAAATTTAGTTTTTAGTACGGTAAACCTGTCTGTTTTCAAGCTCAAAATAAATAATCGTGTGCACGAATCGGACTTTGGATTTGCAAACTTGCAAAATTTACTTTAAGTATTTCCGGATTACACTCTATCACGTAAAAAATAACATGACGTCTGCTCCTTTGCATAATTATAAATTGCATTTAATTCTTTTTATAAGTTTGTATTTCAGAAAAACATAGCATTAAAGATGGCTGGTGTTGTTGCCAACGGATATCATTGAGTGGGAAACTTACTGTGACTCATTGGCCTCAGAAAGTGGACATGCTTTCTCTGTGCGTATTTCCCTTGGTCTTTCTTGGATTTACCATCTTCTATGTGCAGTCCAATAAAAAGTTTCTGTAGATAGTAAAAACAGCCACATACATTGCTGTTGTTTATATTGCCGCCATTTCGTATATGTAATAAGTTCAATAAAAACTTTTGCTACTTGTGTATTCTATTTCTAGTGTATTTAAGCATAGCACGGTCGACCCAACCCAAGTTTAAGCCGTTCGGGGCATTCAGGCTACTTACAGAGTCTGTTTTGATTCGGTAGCATAATTTTTTGATACTACGTAGGGCACATCATAGCTATTAGTACGAGTAGTTATGACTTTTTGACTTTATGGCTTTATGACACCTAGTAATGCCTTTTTGTCAGAGTTTTGGTTACTTCTTATTGTTATTACCTGTTGCACAAATGTAAATTACAAATTTTTGAAAAAATCAGAACAGAACTGATTACTGTGTAGAGTTATGAATAAATGCGTCCTTTAAATATTTTTAATAAATACAGCCATGCCGTTATTTGAAATTGCAGAATTTTAAAGTTTTCTTCAATTTCCTTTTTTGTTTTCCTGGAAAAGAAGAAAATTCCCGTGCCACAAGTTGAATATGGACAGCTATCACTTTAATAAGCAATAAAGTATAATTGTCAAAGTATGTGCGCAAAGTACGGATGGTCACAGCAGTCGTTGCCAATAATTTAGTCCTTAATTACTTGCTTAATGATGCGCCTGGCCGGGATCACCTGCTTCCGCTGACAGAATTCATTCTGGTGAATTCTGTCATTAGGAAGTTTCTCACGGCTGGGTTAGAACCTTGTGCGTGAGGCCCGGCGCAGAGAAAGAAGGTGGCTTGCAGCGGGATTCCCACAGACGCAGAGACTACCTCCACCAGTAGCCGCCAGATCCTAATCAGTCGCATTCTTTGATTTCTTATTTTAGTTTACTAGTTTTTCTTATTATTAGTTTTTTAGTTTTTATTTTTATTTTTTATTTTTTCTTAGTTTATTATTAGTTTTTGTTTGTTTATTAGTTTATTAGTTTTATTAGCTTATTCCCAACACAGCAAGAAGTCATTATTCAAATTATGAAATTGAAGGAAAATTTTATTTTTCTAAAAAAATTTCTCGTTTTCTTTTGTATTTTCCTCTCAAATAATGATACATATAGAATAAGCTATACAAATTACGGCTCAATTTCATGAAATAGTTCAAATAGTTAAAAAGTTAATACGTTGTTTATTTATACTGTATTTGTGTATGAAAAGAAGTTTCTAACTATATCCTTTGATTAAATGCGTGGGTAATTTTTTGTGAACATTTTGTTCACAAAGAAGTTCAGAAAATTATCCCAAACGTTTTGTTACTCACGCTACACAAGGATTATCGGTATAAATTTATAAATTTTTCCGACGATAAAACACGTTAGAATAATTTGGTGATTTGCTTAAGGTGGTGATTCCTTTGGAGACATCAACTTTGAACCCTTATTACTCATACAGACCTTGGAGTTAAGCAGTAATCTTTATATTGAAATATAGATTACATGTTCTCCTTCTAATGAATACAGTGAACCTAACTTAAGTTCTCGGAAATTATTTTCTAATTTTCTAATTCTAATTATCTAATTTTCCAAATTTTTTGCAGACTGAAGTAAATTTTTTCCTGATGCGTCGCCAGATCATTTGATTCCACTATCAAATAACTGGTTACCATTTTTTAACTATTTTGAAACCACTATTCGTTATAAAGAAATTAGGAAATTTCAGGAAATTCAGGAAATGATGGATTATTTGATTTCTGCAAACATGACAAGTTTTCAACGCCAAAATTAGAAAATTAACTATATCTCACTATAAAGAAAAGCTGGAACGGTGCTTCAAAAAGCAAAATGTAGAGCTCAGCAAGATCTTTTGAATGAACATAATCGTAGCTATGCAGTGACTGTTTAGTATCAAAACCCGGCAAAAAGCGCTCTGAACGGAGACGTCGAAATTTTGAAGCGGGATTGCGCGGAGGGTGTTAGAATGCTAAACCAACTTATTTTAGGAAGTTTCATCAAATTTCATCTTGATTTGAACCGTTAAACCAGTAATATGTGCCCTAAAGGAATCGCCACCTTAACAAGTTAAACACATTTCAGTTAAACACAAAACAAAACAAATCAAAGTCAAACAAATCAACAACAAGCAGACAATGCTGAATGCCATCAAAAAGATATGATGCTGGTCAGGTTTTTATGACTCAAAGTTCGTTCCAACTGTGACAATTCCCTTTATGTTTACGTAATGGCTATCCTTTTATAGTGCTTGTCTGCTTTAACTGTTGCTATAAATTGGTAAATGGAAGCACCCCATTTAAGAGCACTTGTACATCGCTACAGATACCGTGACTAGCTTCATCTGCTGATGTTGCAAATTCTGTTGCTGCATTAATATGCTGAATTCGCTGTACTTTAATTTAATCCCAGTTTTACGAGAAAAAATGCACCAAATCTTAACAATTTAGCAAAAGTTGTCAAATTGCCACAATCAGCAACAGTAGCATAGTGCGAGTTTTTCGATCCCCACTCCCGGGAGTCAATGTCATATTGACCTTTTGACCCGCCCTACTGCATGTTTTGTGTTGTCATCCTTGCTTGCGATTCAATCCCCCGGTACCCCTGTGCCCCTGTACCTCCTGTACCCCCAGTGAATCCAGTACCCCAGGTACACCAATTACCCCCTGTCTCCCAGTACTCCCAGTCTTAAAAGCAATAATTTCGCTTCTTCTTCTTTTCCGAACTTCGTTTATCCGTCCTCCTGCGTTCTTCCCCCGGGGCTTGGCGTTGGTCCATTGCCAGACTTCTACCTTCCTAATCTTTGTATCTAATCTGTCTAATTTAGCTACGTCTATATATATATATATATATATATATATATATATATATATATATATATATATATATATATATATATATATATATATATATATATATATACATATGACATATATATAACTAAATATGTAACTTAATCTCACCCAGTCCGGCGCATGCAATATTCTTGTAATTTTTGGTTTGTTTTTTCTTCTGTATTCTTATGAATATATGATCAACAACGACACATTTTGTGGTAGGCCCCTGCTGTCGGACCCACTCCAGAGCATTCATCCTGTTAAATTCTAGATTGAGTTCATCCAAGTCTTCTCTATTACCAATAAATTTAGGTTCCTCTTGATAGTGGTTGTTGTTTGAAGGGTAGTAGAAAGCAAACTCATGGTCCAAAACGTTTTGATGAATGAATCCAAACGAGGAGTTAATTTTGATGGAGTAGAATTGAGCATTTAAAACTGTGTAGAAGAGTTGCTTGAGGTTAGACTCCCTTGTGTCTTCCAAACGAAAGTTGTAAGTTGAGTAGATTCCTGGTCCTAGCTTAAACTTTGTCCTAATTTTGTCCCAGTTTTGAATATAGACATTTTTTATCGGCTCAGGCAGTGTCTCCAAGACGTCCGTAGTAGCAACCGTGGACACCTCCTTTGCATAAGTATTTCATTGAAACTTGCCTGAACTCTCATGTGACCATCGAATCCTTTCTTAGTTTTAAATTTGCTTGTACAGGGAAGGTACTGGCGGTACTGGGAATACTAGTGGAACTGAGAGTACAAGGGGTACAGGGGATACTGGGGGTACTGGGAGTACAGGGGGTACCGGGGGTTCAAGGGGTACTGGGGGTACACGGGGTACCGGGGGTACTGGGGGTACCAGGGGTACAGGGGGAGCCGGAAGTATTGGTGTTGAGAAGTCTATATAAACAGTGAAAGATTTGATATCAAGCCAGGTTAACTTGTTCCTTCGTCGTGAGCGGGTATTTTGGAGCTCTGAAAGTGCATATAAATTGATAAACAACAACAACAACAACAACAACAACAACAACAACAACAACAACAACAACAAGACGTGAAAGCATATAACTAACGAATTCGAAAATGGAAAGCATCGTATGTTAATTTTCGGAGGATTTCTTTCTTTCTTTGAAAAAGAAAGGATTCGATGATCACATGGGAGTTCATGCAAGTTTCGATAAAATATTTATGCAAAGAAAGTGTCCACGTTTGCTACTCCCAAAGGATGATCCGACTGAACCACCTGCGGACTTTTTGGAGACATTGCCTGAGCCAATAAGAAATGTCTATATTCAAAACTGGGACAAGATTAGGACAAAGTTTAAACTAGTACCGGGAATCTACTCAACTTACAATTTTCGTTTGGAAGACACAAGGGGGTCTATACTCAAGCAATCCTTTACATAGTTTTCAATGCTCAATTCTACTCCATCAAAATTAACTTCTCGATTGGCTTCATCCTTCAAAACGTTTGGGACCATGAGTTGGCTTTCTACTACCCTTCTAACAACAACCACCATCTAGAGGAACCTAAATTTATTGGTAATAGGGAAGACTTGGATGAGCTTAATCAAGAGTATGGCAGGATGGATGTTCTGGAGTGGATTCGACAGCAGAGGCCTACCACAAAATGGGTCCTTGTTGACGTTACCAGTACTTGATTTTTTTGTATATAGATTTACTGGGTACACTATGCATTAGAATATAAAAAGAAAAGAAACAAAAACTACAAAAATATTGCATGCGCCGGACTGGGCGAGATTAGGTTAGATATATTGTATATATATATATATATATATATATATAGACGTTGATAAATTAGACAGATTAGACGAAGAAGAAGAAGTATTGGTTTTAGGACTTGGAGTATTGTGGGACGGGAGTAGAAGGAGTACCGGGAGTACTAGGGGTGCAGAGGGTACGGGGGTACCGGGGGTACCGGGGGAACCAGGGGTACAGGGAGTGAGGGGGAACAGGGGGTACTGGGGGTATCGGGGGTACCGGGGGTACCGGGGGTGCCGGGGGTACAGGGGGTACTTGTGGTACTGGGTAAATTTTCTATTTAGGCTAATATGCCTCGCTGAGGGCTTCGAAGTCGCGTGCACTAGGATGACAAGACACTACTGTTAAAAGCCTACTTTACTAACTGTTATTACTTTATTACCCAAATTACTCTATTTGTGTTTCATGAATGATAAATGTATTAGTCTCAAACAGCAACCATTCCGCTTATATAAGTTAGCTTAATTTCTTATTTAATCAGTCTGAGTATTGTCCATCCTAGGCGCAACACGTCGTTCTAGGAGGATTTTCGACTGATTTCCGCGTCAAAACGGTGATTTTGACTTAATTTTGTACCCCCCCATCCCCCCTAATTACCAATTTCGGGACATATTTTGTTGAAACGTTTTCAATTATCAACGCAAATGTCCTTTATAACAATATTCCCAAACCCCCCCCCCCCCTACTGGTGATTTAATCAGGAAAGTTTATTTTGCCTATTGAAGCAATTTTGCCGACGATTTTGCATTTTTGTATACGTATATAAGGCCAATTGAGGTCAAATTTGATATTTTTGTGAATTTTTTTTCGCCATTGAAGTGATTCCAGCGGAAGATATTTTTGATACGAGCTTTGGCAGAATTTTGGAGATTTTTGACCAAGTTTCTGATACAGTCGAGCAAATTTACGTGGAATATAGAAATCTGGAAACGCGATTACAAGCTCGTTTACGTGAAGAAAGAGAACAAATAATGGCCGAATTGAAAAATTTAATAACTCTTTTTAAGGGTTTGAGTAATTACAACGGGAGGGAAACCTCTCTAACTCCCGACGAATGGATAATTAGTTTTGAGGCCATTGCGAAGGCAAATAATATCGGCGAAGACAAATTTTACTCAATTTTACTGGCCAAATTGGGTGAAAAAGTTATTCATAGACTTTCCTCCCTGAGAATGCCCGGTACCTACAAGGAGATATTTGAACTCCTAAAGCAGTTTGAGCCAGTTCAGAAAACTACCGGGGAACATTCTAGGCACTTTTAGGTACGTACTCAAAAACCCTATGAAAATGTTCAGGATTTCGTGTCAGATTTGCAAATGTTGGCTAGAAAGGCATTTCCCGAGGCCACTGAGGATGAAAGAGCTGTGTATATTTTCGAGGAACTCAGAAAAGGTCTCAAAAGCAGTTTAAAAAATGTTGGAGTTTCTCTACTTTCTGACCTGGAAAGTTGGGGACATACAATGGTAAAACTGCGTAAAATTGTGGTCCAACTTTCGCGTGTCGAAGAGGAATGTGACTCTGACTCAGTCGAGTCGGATAAATCGGAAAAGTTCGAAAAATCTGAAAAGGCAGAAAAAACCCGGAAAAGATCAAAACGGGGAAATCTTGTACGGCGAAAGTTTGTACGGTTTCTTCGGCCGAAACGAAAAAATTAGATCCTATGGAGTTGAAACTTAAGGAATTGAAAGAGGAACTGAAAAAGGTCAAAATTCGAAATGCTCAGAGGGATCTGGTTCTCAAAGTTACGAAAGGTGAGCCAGCGGGCTCAGAAAAACCCTCTACGAGCTCAGCTTCTGGTGCGGTAATGCCGTACAGGCATCTACAAAATCGAAGAAAAAACCTATGGACGAAAAGGCCGAAGATCAAAGGATTTGCTATAAATGTGAAAATCCTGGCCATAAATCGCCACAATGCACTCTAAATCGCCAATAAAATTCGGGATTTAGAGGCAGAGGTAATCCAAATCGGCGTGGATTTGGAAATCGTTGTAATTCCAGAGGGAATTACAATAACAACCGGAATTATGATAATTCAGACCATTCCAATCAAAATTCTGGCCGAAATTGGAATAGAGGAAACCGAGGAAACTATAACGGTCGAGGAAAGGCCGTCGGGGAGGAAATTCCAACAACCGGAATCAAAATGCGAATGTTTTTGTGGACCCTAGTGGTCGGGTTTTTCGCGCGAGTCGTCAAAATGACGTAAATTTCCTTACTCCAGTCCAGCAGAAGATGGACCCAACTAGCCAGTTGGTGAATTTTCTGCAAAATTTTCAGCAAGCGGGGAGCACTGGGTGCCCCCCCGCAGTAGAATCCCCACCCGGAAAGCCAAGTACTTATACAACGCAGAAAAATCCGCAAGTCAATCTAATGTCGGAAAAAACCTCAAATTTTTTGGAGGGTCTTTCGAAACTTTTTCCGGATGAAAAGGTAAACGCTAATCAGATTTGTACAGTTTTCACACCTACGTGTACGGATGTTACTCGGGTATAACAGATGCTTAACTTAGCAGCCTAGGAGCCAGACACTTGGTGCAACTTTACCTCAAGGCACACAATCCAAGACTGGAGCAGCACTTCAACTAGCACTTTTAACTTCAACGTAAGTTCAAAATCTAAGAAGAATCTTGGAGCGATGTTTTGGCTACAGAAACAGAACAGTCAAAAGACAAAAAGGAACAACAACAAATCTAATCAAAATATCACTTCTACCGTAATCCCAATAGCTAAGCTCACTTCTAATTATTAATTTATTATTACCAATTAATCTATACCTATGGTTACACGGGGTTCTAGATCTCAAAATTCCTCAGAAAACCCCAGAAATTTGTTACAGTCGGAATTGCAAAGGTTATTGCAAAATTTGGATATACGTACTTTGGTAGAGACTTTAAATAGCCCTAACCTCCCCTCCGTTTTACCTCGATCTCCTCAGGATGACCATATTGTACAGCAGAATCAACAGCCACGTGTACAGAATGTTTTATCTCAGCCGTTAATTCCACTTTTTCCCGTAAATTCTGGTAGATTTCAGAATAGAACGTTTAGAAGAGGTTTTTCTACATTTCCTCGAAATACGTACAACGGAAATGTGAATTATCAGCATAATTCCCGCTACTACGCCTATAGTCGGGAGAATTATTCTAGAAATCAGTATTCTGCTCCACGTGTACCAAATTTTCGCGGAGGGCCACGAAATTTCAGGAATTGGAACGTGTGCCCCCCTTCCCAAAACAGGTACAGTATGGGTTCAGGTACTACCCGAACTCCAGCTAGTGGCAATAGTGGAAATGCTAATGTGCAACAGTATCTTGCAGTGCCACAACCATTAATTTGCTTTTAGGAGCAAATCAAACTCAAAGTGCCCGTATTTGGGAAAACAGCAGGTTTTTGAGGGGAAACTCTGCCGCTCTCCCAAGTACAAATTGGCGCCAATATGTGACACAACAAGGGACAACAGCAAGTCAGCAAGTATCTAATGCTAGGATAGCTGGGGTAGGTAGTCAGGAATCATCTGTAGGTACGAATTCGACTTTTCACGTCACCGATACTGGTGACCTAGTTCTGACGAATTCAAACAAGAAAGATGAAACCTGTACAACTAATGCTGCAAAATTATCAGATGACTCAACATACAAAAAGTCGCAGACAAAAACTGCAAATACAGCAAATGGAACGGAACCAACGTTGAATAATATGTCTCAAGACCAATTAGTTACACGATTAAATCGACTCAGAACGATTGATGAGGCAGCTGATTCCGAGGAGAGTGCAGCGAAAGATTCATTTTTGAATGTGGGGAGGGAAACTAATGACGATAACAGACGAAAAGACGAACCTAGCTCATCATCACGTCGAATTCGTTCAAATAAAAAGGTGAAATCTGTTCAGAAACGACGTTCTCATAACATTCCAGACCCAGATTTCCCTGGAAGATTTTTTGAGTATGATTCTTCGGAAAGTTCACAGTCAGACCAAAGACAGTCTGAAACGTCAGATTTGGAAAATGCCAATTTTGAAGTGAATCATGTGAATTCTGCTCATTAGCCAGAAAAGGCATGTAAAACTGACTTCGTAAAACTGTAAAACTGAATAATCGAAACTATTTAGCGGCTTTTGTGCATCAAGATCAGTATTTTGTAGGTGCTCAGACGAAAATTCCATCGGTTCACTCACCGGTGATAGTAGCATCAGTGGGTGGCGTAAATACTTTGGCTCTTATTGATACGGGCGCTAATATTTCTGTGGTTGCTAAGAATTTTACGGAACATCTAAAGCAAAAATGCCCGGAAAGTTTTACGTTTGGGGACGGAGCTTGTGAGCAAGCTACCGCAGCTAACGGAACGCCTATAAATTTTTCTGGTTCAGTAAAATTTGAACTTTTTTTCAAGGCTATATATGGGCTCATGAGTATTTAATAAGTGATTTTTGTCCTTATGACATACTTCTCTTCTTTTTCCAATTGGTCAATGCTCATGGGACGCCATTCAGCTTGCCATCCTTTATTTAAAGAAGTTCCGTTGCTGGGGGCACCGCAAATTAGCAGTATTTTGCAAACTATTGGAAAAGCACAGCCAGCTGTTTCGAATATTTGTCTACGAGTCGGAACTACGATTCCAGCGAATTCTGAGGCATGGGTTTCTATAACCTGTGAGGACAGTCAACCAAAAATTGACCTGACTGATGATGAGTGGGACTTACCATTTGTACGTGCGAAATCATCAATTGTAAATATGAAGATAACTCCTTGACCTTCACGGTTTGAAGAATCGCCTAAGCTAGTGAATATTTTCATTTTTCAAAAGAAATTCCATGAATATTTTGGAAAAGCACGATTGCTATGTTGTTCCAGGAATTATTTCAAAAAGGGAAAAACCCAAGAAATCAGAGTGTGGAATTTGGGTGAAGAGCCTATGACTTTACATCCTGGAATCGTACTAGCCTATGCAGAGGACTTAGTTTCTGTAAAAAATCGTCAAGGCAAGGAATTGTTTCTACATTTGACTGATACGTGGTTTGAAAAGGAGTACGTATGTGGAGATGATCTACCTAAGTCTGTAAAAGCTGAAATTTTTTATGCAATTACTGAAAATACGTGCGTAGATATACCTTCAACGTCTCAAGAAACGCAAAACGCGACTAAGGAACCTACACCAGAAGCCCTGTACGAACAATTCCTCAAGGAAGCTCAATTGGACAAGTTCGAATGTTCGGAAAAGGCAAAGGGTAAGTTCAAAAGAACTACTACGTCAGTACGTACATGTGTTTGCTACACCAGAAAATCTTGGAAGATGCAGTACAGGACAACATCTCATCGATACAGGAATGGCAGGTCCAGTAACAGCAAAACCATATAGGATGAACCCTATGGAAAGGGCTGAATCGAAAAATTCGAAAATCGAAAAGCACATAAAAAATGATAAACCAAGGTATTTGTGTTCTATCAGATAGGCAAAAAGGACAGAACAACCCGATTTGTCATTGATTATCGTCAGTTGAACAAAATAACAAGAAAAGACCTCTACCCTTTACCAAAAATCGACAAAATTTTAGATATGTTCAGTAAACGGAAATTCTTTTCAACTTTGGATTTAAATAGCGGTTACTGGCAAATCGAGATGTTCCAGCCTCATACAGAAAAGACCGCATTTATTTCACATATGGGCTTGTTTCATTTTAATGTCATGCCTTTTGGTTTGACAAATGCCCCTGCGACTTTTCAAAGAATTATGGAAAGAATTTTCACAGAATTGCCAGTTTATATTGACGACTTGTTAATTCCATCTAACGACGAATCTCGCCATCTAAAAATGCTATAAGTGGTTTTTCAAAAGTTGTCAGACCAAGGTTTGCGTTTGAAAATGAAAAAGTGCGCGTTTTTGCGCAATAAGGTTGAATATTTGGGACATTTTATCTCCGAAAAGGGCATTGAAACAGATCCGCGTAAAGTGACTGCGGTTCAAAATTTTCCAGTACCTACTACCATTAAACAGCTACGTGGTTTTTTAGGTATGGCAGGTTATTATCGGAGATTTATATGTAACTTTAGTTCTATTGCGGCACCAATGAATGTTTTGCTGAAAAAGGATTAAGGATTTCATGGGAACAATCAATGTCAAAAAGCTTTTGAAACTTTAAAGCAGGCTTTAAACGCACCAGTTCTTGCATACCCAGATTGGGATAAACCTTTTATTTTAACAACAGACGCTAGTGTCGTGGGTCTTGGTTAAGTATTGGAACAAGATCAACCTGGAGGGAAAAAGCTTAAACCTATTGCGTATGCTAGTCGATCTTTAGTTGGTGCAGAAAAACGCTATAAAATTGTGGAATTAGAAGGTTTTGCCGTTGGTTGGTCTTGTAAACATTTTCAGCATTACCTACGCCATAGACAGTTCACTTTGTATGCTGATAATGAAGCCCTAAAGTATATTTTTGCAAACGCCAGAAATCACGGCTATACTCGAATTGCCAAATGGGCTATTGTACTTTCTGAATTTAATTTTCGAACTGAACATCGAAAAGGCGTAGATAATCCTGTTGCAGATTGTTTGTCTCGTAACCCTCAAACTTCCGTCGTTGATACTAACGACCGGAGCGACGAAGGTGAATGTAAATCTGTTGTTGCTTGAAATGCTTTTCAGTACGTATCTGATGAATTTGATGTTACGGGTGATATGTTCCCGCCAGTCTGTGTTATTGAAAAATACTCTGACGACGGATGGGCTCAAGCTCTTAAAGTTGATGATTTTGGCTCTTTTATTACGTATCTTGAAAAAGGCACATTGCCCAAAGATGACTTAACTTGGACTCTAATAAGTAGCCAAGACGACTTTGAATATGAAAATGGCATTTTGTATAGATTTCGTAGATAGGTATTCACACCAAAAGGAAAAAGGTTCAGGACGTTTAATTTGTGTTCCTAGAAAATTTCGCGATTATATTTTGGAACAATATCATTCTGCTATTGATACTGGTGGTCATCAGAATATTTCTCAAACTAATTTTAAAGTTGCGACTAGATATTATTGGCCTACTTTGTTCACTGATGTGAAATTGTACGTACGTAATTGCATTGTTTGTGCTAAGTTTTCTATAGGGCCGAGGAACCCTCAAGCTCCGATGAAAGAATTTGTGCTGACGTTATGCATTTTCCTACGAGCAAAAAGCAGAATGTTTGCGTTTTGGTAATTATTGATCAACTTACCCGTTGGGCAGAAGCATTACCCTCAAGGAACGAAAAAGCTGAAAATTTAATACGTATCATTTTGAATGAATTTGTTTTACGATACGGAGTTCCTACTGAGGTCGTAACGGACCAAGGTCCTAATTTTCAGGCAGAAGTCACAACTGCGCTTTTTAAATTAATGGGTACAAAGAAGTTACGTACCACTGCCTGCCTATCATCCTCAGTCAAATGGCCTAGTAGAACGGGTAAACGGTACTATACGTGAAATAGTTAAGAAGTACGTAGATGTTAACCAACGTGATTGGGATGTTAAGTTAGCTTTTGCTATGCATTCATATAGAACGTCATTGCATTCTACTATTCAAGATACACCGTATTTTTTGTTGTTTGGTCGGGATTGTCAAGTTCCAGAAGATTTCTTATTTGAAAACATTGATAAACCAGTAACTTCTCTTGTTAATTATAAGACTTCTTTAATACGAACTTTGACAGAAAACTGGCATCTTACAGCTCAAATTATAGCTGATAAAGCGGAACTTGTAAAACAGCGGTACGATAAACGTGTGCATTTGAAGAATGTGTGGGTCAGACTGTTATGCGTAAGATTACTCAAGTGCCCCAACCTACGGGTAGTATGTCAAAATTGGCACCTCAGTACGACGGACCCTATAGAATAGTCGAGGTCCTATCTGATCAGAACGTACGTTTACGTGATTTGAAAAAGGGTGACATTAGCACATACATGTCAATCGTTTGAAGTTGCTACCTGACATAAACCCTGAAACTTTGGAGGAGTTGGAAATAGATGTTGACGATCCAACTGCTACCAGTAGTAATGATGTCGTAGATACGAATAGGGATAGTGATGTCGTAGCTAAGAATGACGATGAAGTAATTGTACGTCATTGAGTATTAGGACCTACTGAAAACGGTCAAACTAACCAATTGCGAACAGCTATTAATGAACCTAATCAAGAGTCTACCAATGTGCGCAATATCAATGAAGCAGAAGATGCAAGATCGCGCTACAGCCAAGAGCTTGCTATATTAACATCAGTAATTCCTGTGGTGACTACTTATTTTCCACAAACTGTGTGCATCATTCGCGAAAGTGGAAATTTGTGCAAGAACAGGATGGAATGCGGAACAAGAACGATTCTTTAAAAACTGGCGCAAAAACATCGCACAATGAGTAATTTCTTTTTACGGTCATTGGGCTGTATATCGTTATTCTTTGCGTGCTAAGTGCAAGATTTCCTTCACATAGTAAGTAGCTACCCACAATGCTCCTAGTCGTATAAACATAGGACTAGTGTTGTCGTCTGGTAGCGTGTATCGCTTGTATTTTGTTTTTCACTTTTTCTCTACTTTTCGTCATACTATTGGTTGATTTTTGCTAATTATTAATCAGAATTACTTGAAAGCTTACTTTTGTGGAATTTTTTTGAAAGCAGTTGTTTTGTCATTTTGCTAATCAGAAGTTATCTTAAAAGCAAGCAATTTATTCGTTAATTTGTTGTTGTTGTTGTGTTGAGGAAGAAGAAGTAATCTTCAGAGGCTTATTATATACGTGCATTCCTCAAACGCCTCCTTATCCTGTTTCAAGGACTAATTTAGTGGAATTAAGTTGTAATTAGCTTGCGTCATGTTTGTTAAGGGGGGGGGGTCCATTTTTGGCCGATTTTTCGACCATCTCCGATTTTGCTCATTTTCACATATTTTGTTGTCCGATCGGTATATTTTAACGAGTTTTTGAAATGAAGGTCGGATCTCTTACGGTTAGCGAGTAATTTCACCTCAAAGTTGATGTCAGTATGTGTTAAACATAGGAAACGGAAAAAGTGGTGATTTTTTCCGTGCGCCAGAGAAATCTTGCCAACGACAAAATGGAGCACTTCAACGTCCATCCTATATCATATATACGATCTCGAAGGGTGATTTGTAGGAAGCAGAATTTTAATTTAGGCCTTCAAAAATTATTAATTAATTTTTTAAGTTTGCGAACAGCCAAATTTGACTGTTTTGCAATGTTAAAATTTGGGGTCAGCAAGTTTGATGAAATATTCTGAAAGCTGTAAGCCCTAATTAAAAATTCTACTTCCTACAAATCACAGCTTATGACAAGACATTTTGAACGATACCAATTGATCCTGGTTACCTCTGTCCGATTTCGAGATTTCTCTGGCGCAGAAATCTCAATTTTTAGCAAAATGTAGGAAATTCCCGTTTTTTGGCAAATAACCTAGAGCTATGGCAACACAGACCTATAAAATGTTAGACTATCTATTTGCGCAAGATTATTGATGACTTTAGGTCAAATTTGGGCACAAATGGTGCAGGTTAGTGCACCCAGTTGGTCGCTGGGGTCAAATATGGGGGTCTGACAACCATAATCTCAAAAATAGCGATTTTTCAAATTTTTCGAAATACGTTAAATTTTATATCAATCGAAAGCTCTCATTGTGGGGAACATTTTTTCTTCTTGGACCATTGCCCGCAAATGCACCAAATTCAAGTTATCGGGCGTTAAATGATTTTCGTGGTCAAGGCTTTCCAGCGTCGGTGCTACTTCCTAAAATCACTAAATAAAGTCATAAAGAAATGTTTTCCCATTAAAAGCTGGCCTAAGTTCTTTGTTTGCATCAGATATCAAACATACAACCGAATATAGCTCCATTCTCAAGGAAGTTCAGGTGTAAAGTGCCTTTATTTGCTGCGGCACCGCCGTTTTCACCTGTTTTCAAATTGCATGCTATTAATAGCCGGTTACTCGTTAAGTACTGAACGAAACTACTCGAAATTGAAACTCGATATGCAGGACATATGTGACAAAATTTTGTGTGAAAATGAGCAAAATCCGTGACCATAAAATTTTTCATGGTGGACCCCCCCCTTAAGTGTTTTGTTAAGTTAAATTAAGTCATGTTTGTTAGTGTTTTGTTAGTACAGATAGTGCGTAGTCGCTTATATGCTGTTTACTATTAGTCAAGTTTAGTATTTTGTGCGCACGGATTGCGAGAAGTCACCAATACCTTATTAGTCAGTTTTGTTTTTCGTTTACAAATCAGAGTTACTGTTATTCGATTTTTGCTAATGTGTCATTTACTTATACTACTTCTTTATTTTGAATTTTGAATTTTTGTATTTTGTAATTGTTGTTCTCAGTATTAATATATACAGCAAAAAGCCCAAGAACAATGATGCTGTAAGTATGACGCAGAGAAAAATAAGGCATCTTAACAGAGGCAAACGAGTCCTATATATATTAAAAGGAGCAATAAAAATAAGATGCCAGAGCCTATATATATATCTGTTTAGAAGCTAGGTTTTTGTTGTTTGTTTTTTGTTTGTTTTTGTATTTTCTTCATACGCAAGCTATTTCTGACATCTGAATTTTGAATTTCGAGTTACTAATAAAGCTTCTTTATTCTTAATTATGTTGTGTTTTTCCTGTAACTTTGTATTTTTCACTGTATTCTATATTTGCTTTGTATTTTGGCAGTAGATTAGAGCAGTATTGTTATTCTTTATCTTTATTATAACACCTAATTCAGCTCAAGCCATAACAGGTGTACAAAGACTATCTTTTGCATCTTTTCTTTTCTCTTCTATCTTGAATTTAGTTTAAAGCTCGGACATAAAAGGGTACTCAGGATGTATTTATGTGTTTGGTGTAATTTAGTAGTTTTTTTTGAGTGAAGCTTTAGTCATTTGTAAAACGTGATTTTGTAAAACCTTAGAAATTCTTTTTCTTTTCTCTTTTCTATCTCTATCTTTTCTCTTTTCTATTGACTCTATTCTTAAAAGGCATTGAATCTCTTAGTCTACTTACGAGTATTTTTGTGGTTGTGAATGCTTTATTTTTCAGCTATGCAGCTCTATTCTATCTCTACGGTGCATTCCAACGGTCCTCGACTTCTCAAGAGTCAAGGTATACCGTCAGGCATCATATCAAAGAACTGTCATTTTAACTGCCATAGTATTTTGCCTTTTGATTTTTGTCTTTAAATTTTGTGCTTTATATTTGTCTGTAGTTAGTTAGTATTTTTCTCTTTTCTGTCTATCTTTCTGTGCTTAGTTTTGATTTTATATAGAATTTGGAATTATTTTTGGTTTTGTCAGGAAATATGTGTTGTTTTTGTGTTTGTTACTCGTAGGCACTCGTATTTTTCGCCAGGAGATGAATAAGTAAATTGATATTTGTAATAGTGGTATTTGTGGTTTAGTTGTGTGAGTTTAGGTCACTTTAAAATTTGTTATCTTTCGGACAAACTAAATTCTTGAACTTTTCTTATTTTGGATCTTTGAGTTAGGTTTATTTAGGGTTTACTTTGGATTGTTTGTGTTGAAATTTTGCTTCTTTTAAACTACCATCTCGGTAATGCAATTCATTGATGAAGAGGGCATTTATGCCAAGGTCCAAGAGTTGAGTTAGAATGGATTGTACTGATCCGGTAGTTTCCGTTCTGCTCTGATACGGTAGTTTGTCTGAGTCTGTAGTTTGACTGTTTCTTTTCTTTGTACTGTACCGTGACTTTTTACTGTTACGGTCGGCCCATTGGCCATATTCTACATTTACGGTATTTTGCCCTTTATTGTCATCAATAAATCACTGTAAGTTCCATATTAAATCATGCCTTCTATAATCTTTCATTAGGGCATTTTAGTTAGATGTAGATACTTACAA
>JASAND010011352.1:0-42569 GCA_030248195.1 Trissonchulus latispiculum
CCAGCTGTAATGAGGCGGCGTGACGTCAGCCCTCTAAAAATATTATGTATGTATGTGTGAGTTTATTTTGGATTGAAATAATGTTAAGAAAGTTATTTTGAAAGTAATTTATAAAGTGTGAAATTTGTATAGAAATTGTGTTTTGAAATTTGTTTGAAATTTATGTGTGAAAGTCTTTTGCTTGAGTTTTGTGCGCCTATGTGTAAATTACGTATATGTGTGTCAGCCAGCCTAGCTAATAGGTGGCGCTGTTGAGACGTCTATTTTCTCTCGAAGCCTCTCCCAGCATCTTGTCTTTCAAGGGGGTCTCAAAATTCAACCAATCCCGTTCCGCCACATTTCAAAAACTGGTCTTGTCTAGACATCTCAAAATTTATTCAGTCTAGTGTTTTTCTGCCTTGCCGAGTGGTCGTGTCTACTTTTAAGCTCCCCAATTTTCGTGCCCTACGTTATTTGCTGTGCTTATTTCTTCTACAATATAACTTAAAGTGGGTACCACTTTAAGTTACTGTGAGCTCCAGGGTGACCCTGTAGAGCCACTTATTCATTATTATTCTGCCTTGTTGTAGTGGGTTAATAATTTATTTCCTTTCTTTTAGAAGTAGGTTCTCTTTTTGCTCTTCTTTTAAATTTTCCATGAAGTCTTTTAAAAATTCCTTCAAAAGTTTAGGTCTCTTCTTACTAGTTTAGCTATCTTATAGTTTGTTTATTGTGGTGTCTTTGTTCGATAGAATTTGTGTACTCTGTATTTTATTCTATATTGTCGTTTCCACTATTTAGTGAGGCAATTTTCTACACTGTTGTTTATTCAAAATTTTGTACGCATATTTCGGGGTTCGCCCCTTGTCAAGCATATATTTTTACAGTAAATGTGGTCTCTTCTCGGACCATTTTAGGGCGTCATTTTAGCTTAGGTTTTTGTGTTAGACTTGTATATTCGGTAAGTAGGGCTTTTCTAAGAATATTTGGGTAGGTAGATAGTTCTTTTTAAGTATGTACGTTTCAGCAAATTTGGGGTAATTCTTCTATTACTTGAGTCTTTGCTCTTCATCGGCGGTTAGACTCCGTTCGGTAGGTTTCACTTAGGTATTTTGGCGAGGTTAGTTAGGTCGACTGGAACTACATCTCCTCCAGGTTCGACGTTACCCTTGTGCACAGTTTCCCACTCGTAAAGTTTGGTTGTTCGTACACTTCCAAATTTACACAGCGAGGATTTACTATCCATGCTGGAGGGTTGCCACTTAGCAGATGTTTTCCACACAAAAATACCCGGGGTTCCTTTTTAGTTGCCCCGATTGCTGCGTTCTAGCTAAAGTTATCACTTGCACAAGTTGGAAAAAGTAGGCAAAATACAGATTGCGCATTAATTTTTACTATTTCTCCACAGCGATGAGCGATTTCACAGTAGTTAAAATACGGTTTCCAGCTTTTTGATAGAGGTATCGAGAGATATGTTAACCGAAGTCTCCGGAAAAACCTACTTCAGCCTGCAAAAATACTGTAAAGTTTTACTCCTCTTAAAACCTAAAGAAATAATTTCGGAAAACGAATAATAGTTTCATTGTGTTCATTAAAAGAGAAAATTATTAGCTACATTTTGATATAACGATGGCTTTCTAACTCCAAATAATGATTGAAAAATAACTTACTTCAACCTGCAGAAATTCTAAAAAATTATACTCCTTTTAAAATCTAGTAAAATAATTTCGGAAAATGAAGACTAGTTTCATTGTATTCATTAAAAAGAGGAAAGTACTAGCTACATTTTTACATAAAGATGGCTTTCCAACTCCAAATAGTGATTGATTAATAAGGGTTCAAAGTTGATTACACTAAAAAACCGTAATAAAAACAGGGTTAAGACAAACCCGGGTTTGCGTTAACCCAGGTTAGCGTAACCCAACCCCAAAAATGTTTGATTGGACTGGATTAACCCTTGGGTTAACCCAACCCTGAAATTTTGGGGTTAACCCCAAAATGAAGCCTTACCCGGGTTAAGCTTAACCCTGTTTTGATAGGACCGGCCCCAGGTTTGGTTATAACATTGGGTTAAGGGTTAGCCCTAACCCTAACCCTAACCCCATCAGCGAAACCCGGGTGTCGCTAACCCCATTTTTATAACATTGGGTTAGGGTTGATAACCCGTTTTCTAACCCGGGTTAGCGACTAAACCGGGTTAAATCGCTTTATAACAATGGCCCCTGATAAGCAACATAGTTTAAAATCTAAAAACTCAAATTAGCCAAGAACTTTTGATTGGCTAGATTAAAGCCATCTACAGCTCTACATATCCACGAAATTACAGAAGTCTTCAATTTTATGTCAACTTAAACTAGCATTGTTGATAGGGTTGACTAACGCTAACTTTCAATTCAAGTTTAACGCAACTTTTCTCTTGAAATTAAGCAATTAATGTTGGTTGACTTGGGCAAAGGGGTCTACACCTACAGATATGCAATATACTTTAAAATTTAAAAGGTCAAATTAATCAAAACTCTTGGTTGGCTAGATTAAACGCGTCTACAGCTCCACATATCCAGAATATTAATATACACTAAATCAGACAAGCCTATTCTGCCTATAGCAATTGTTCAGCTCAAATTAACCAATTAATTTTGTTGCAATGCTGACTTATACGCTGATGAGCTATTGCTTAATAGGCACACTAGCATACATTATATAATTTGAGTAAACTCAGACAACTTCTAAAAATTAATATTAGAGACCTTCCATTAGCAGATTGCCAAAAAGAATTCGTCTTGGAAATTAGTTAAGCCTATTTCCGTTTCAGCTAAGACTTCCACTGGATAGGTTATTTTACGGAAGGACCAATATTACGCTTGTTTGCTGAAACCAGCTACGTCTAAGGTCCCGAGTAGACAAGGTAGAGCAATTTTGCTGAAATTTCTGTGGAATTAGCAGACTGAAAGACCAAACGTGTATGAAGTTGTTGGAGAACTCACAGGTCATTTTCGATTAATTGATAAATCATTTGTTGTCACCATCAGGTTGTCATTGTGTTATTTATGTGTATTATTTAACAAAAAACGCTACGCAGCTGATTGAAAGCATAGCGAATTCCTAAAACCAAAGCAAACAATGAAAAGCTGCGAATTCTTCGTTTTTGATTTTCTTGCCACTGCTTCAACCAAGCTAAACCAAATTTTCCAGATATGTTTCATACGCTCAGGTCGTTTTCTTTGATTTTGGAAAAACGCTGAGTAGTAAGCAAGATATAGACTTTACAATCTACTTTCTTCTTTTCTTTCTTTCTCATTTACAATATTTCAAAATAAGCTAAGAAATCAAAAATGCACTTTTACGAAAAACTAAAAAATTGGCCTGAGCGAATAACTTAATAAAGCTTGCATGGAAAATTTCAAACAAATTCATAAAGCAATGAAGGAGATATTTAAATTCAAAACTTTTAATACATTTCCTCTTGTGTAGACAGCAAGCCAGCCCCCACAACGTTGCAGGTAAGCGCCTCTGATGCAAAACATAATAATAGTGATTGATTAATAAGGGTTCAAAGTTGATTACACTAAAAAGAATCACCACCGTAATAAAAACAGGGTTAAGACAAACCCGGGTTTGCGTTAACCCAGGTTAGCGTAACCCAACCCCAAAAATGTTTGATTGGACTGGATTAACCCTTGGGTTAACCCAACCCTGAAATTTTGGGGTTAACCCCAAAATGAAGCCTTACCCGGGTTAAGCTTAACCCCGTTTTGATAGGACCGGCCCCAGGTTTGGTTATAACATTGGGTTAAGGGTTAGCCCTAACCCTAACCCTAACCCCATCAGCGAAACCCGGGTTTCGCTAACCCCATTTTTATAACATTGGGTTAGGGTTGATAACCCGTTTTCTAACCCGGGTTAGCGACTAAACCGGGTTAAATCGCTTTATAACAATGGCCCCTGATAAGCAACATAGTTTAAAATCTAAAAACTCAAATTAGCCAAGAACTTTTGATTGGCTAGATTAAAGCCATCTACAGCTCTACATATCCACGAAATTACAGAAGTCTTCAATTTTATGTCAACTTAAACTAGCATTGTTGATAGGGTTGACTAACGCTAACTTTCAATTCAAGTTTAACGCAACTTTTCTCTTCAAATTAAGCAATTAATGTTGGTTGACTTTTGCAAAGGGGTCTACACTTACGGATATGCAACATACTTTAAAATTTAAAACCTCAAATTTGCATTGTTGGTTTTCTAATTGATCAAGTTAAAAGTAAGCAACATTTCTTGCTCAAACCTCGGCTGACGCTACTTATCGTTTGGCTTTCTAATTCCCCAACTTAAATCTCTACATTTTTGGAAACATAAATAGACCTATTACTCCTTAAACCAAGTCAAGCTAAGTCAGCCACCAACACATTACCCTCCTATGTAAGCGAGCCACATCCTCTGTACGCTACGCATTCACCCCCATGAATGGGACCCTAGTGAAAAACATTCGCCCGCTATGGGGTTGTACTAAAGTTCCAAAAGACACAAATTACGCGCACAAACTGCACACCTTTTTGAGTAACGAGTGAGAGTGTCCCGTCTCTAAATAGGCATTTGTTTGTGCGGTGGGTTTGGAGGAGGTCTAACATTTGAGGTAGCTTCCTCTTATCATACTGATTATACATAAAGCAAACATGACGCTTTTCCTACATGTATGTATGTATAACGTAGTCTCGATGATAGTTGTCACCAGTGGCATGTTACCTTAAAATTGAAAGGGCAAATATTCGAGAGAATAAAAGTGATAATTCTCCGTAGTTTGCCAAATTAAATTCCATACTTGATGGACGGATTTAATGAATGAAGGAAAGCGTTTTTAAAAGAGGACACATTACACCAACATTTGTTTTAAGGATGAAGAGGCAGCAACAGTGTGGAGAGCTTTGTGACAGCGATGGAACCGTTTCAAAGCTTCAAAAAATATTGGTGACCCGGTGACCTGGTCTTTTCGAACTTCCAAAAATTGGTGGGGCGCGATTTCGTTAGCATATTTAATAGTACTAATCGATAACATATGATGTTATTCAGTGTTATCTCAGTGCTTTTCAATGAATTTTGCTCACTGCTTTGAGTATGGTGAATTGCATGCTAGCCACAACCAGAGACATATTAGAAATTAAGAAAACAAAAATTGAGCCCATTTGTAAATCGGGAGAATTTGTTGCAATGCTGACTTATACGCTGATGAGCTATTGCTTAATAGGCACACTAGCATACATTATATAATTTGAGTAAACTCAGACAACTTCTAAAAATTAATATTAGAGACCTTCCATTAGCAGATTGCCAAAAAGAATTCGTCTTGGAAATTAGTTAAGCCTATTTCCGTTTCAGCTAAGACTTCCACTGGATAGGTTATTTTACGGAAGGACCAATATTACGCTTGTTTGCTGAAACCAGCTACGTCTAAGGTCCCGAGTAGACAAGGTAGAGCAATTTTGCTGAAATTTCTGTGGAATTAGCAGACTGAAAGACCAAACGTGTATGAAGTTGTTGGAGAACTCACAGGTCATTTTCGATTAATTGATAAATCATTTGTTGTCACCATCAGGTTGTCATTGTGTTATTTATGTGTATTATTTAACAAAAAACGCTACGCAGCTGATTGAAAGCATAGCGAATTCCTAAAACCAAAGCAAACAATGAAAAGCTGCGAATTCTTCGTTTTTGATTTTCTTGCCACTGCTTCAACCAAGCTAAACCAAATTTTCCAGATATGTTTCATACGCTCTGGTCGTTTTCTTTGATTTTGGAAAAACGCTGAGTAGTAAGCAAGATATAGACTTTACAATCTACTTTCTTCTTTTCTTTCTTTCTCATTTACAATATTTCAAAATAAGCTAAGAAATCAAAAATGCACTTTTACGAAAAACTAAAAAATTGGCCTGAGCGAATAACTTAATAAAGCTTGCATGGAAAATTTCAAACAAATTCATAAAGCAATGAAGGAGATATTTAAATTCAAAACTTTTAATACATTTCCTCTTGTGTAGACAGCAAGCCAGCCCCCACAACGTTGCAGGTAAGCGCCTCTGATGCAAAACATAATAAAGAAGAAATGAGCCAAATTTCAAGCCCATTGATTAAGCTTTTAGTTCTGTCTGGGGATTTTTGCGATCATTTGAAATCCTTAGATTTGTTTGATAAAAGTAAAAATTTTGACTTGAATTATGACCATAATTCTTGTGTTATACTGAAAATCTTAGAATTTGCATGCTTGGATGCGAAATATTTAGACTATTCCCTTGACTTGCCTAAGACCTTAAGTCCTAGGATTTTAGAACTCACAAGAGCTTAAATTTTAAATTCAATTAATAATTCTTGGCATACTTTAGATTCTAAGTTTGCAGAGGCTAACTCAAAAGTTTATACCCTTACGATGTACTGAATTCAATACTTATGACACAAAAACTAAAAACATTTGTCACGGAATACGAAATTAACATGTTAGAACTTTAGTGCTAAGGCTTAGAACTTAGACCTTAGGAATAAGAACAAAAGTCTTCTCTCAGCAGTCTTAGCTGTGCCCAATAGGATTCCAGCACTCAGACAGAACAGCCAATCAAATTAAAGCTGACAGCCAATATATTGAGAGCTTGTCTGTTACTGAATTTGGCGCTCAATTGTGTTTTCTTGATCTGCGTTGGGTTTACATTTTGAGGAAAATGGGTGATTGTAATCGCCAGATAGTATTTAGACGATCTGATCCATACGCTCAGTTTACTTTTGGGATAAATCAGGTTACTGTTCAACGAATTTGTCAAGTATTCAAGGTAAGCAAACATGACCTTTATCTAATATTACAAGTGATGTTCAGATATGTGCTATTGATAATGGTTTTGGTCAGAACGGTTTTTGTGCAATTTCTGTCGGTTTTGGTTTTCCGTACGAAATTAAACCCTAATATTTGAAATCAAGGCATGAATACCTCAGCCCGATTCTGATATTTAGTTTGCCAAATTTCATGTACTGTTCAATTGAACCACAATCCTAAACCGAATAATAAATTGAAACCTTGCAATATTGGCCATTTATCGCCTTTCCTTGAAAAATAAAGTTGTCTGTGCCCAGTTCCATCATGCTTTAAGTGGGGTTTAGCCAAAAGCTGCTGCTGCTGCTAGCAAAAGTTTGGAAACATTCGAGTCTGTCGAAATATACTAGTGACACTGATTCTCTATATTGCCAAATTTTGTGATTTTTTCTAAAAACTGATTTGATTTGCCAAAATTAATTCATAATGCATAGATTTCCTATTTAAAATTTAGTTTTTTTATTCATTGGCAGGCTGGTGTGTACAGTGACTGAGCCTAAACTGGATACGATTTGCCTCAGTGTTTTGTGTCAGAGATCTTTCCTTTCGTGTTGTAATTATAGGTTTCATCCGGGACTGTATATTTGAGTCCCACCGATACTGCGTTATCTCTGGTGTTCCCCAGCATAGATAACAACGAATTTTGTATTGATGAGCTTACTGCTGATGAGTACCTTGTGTGTGGGGCACATTTCGACACGCTACCAGAAGCTAACGCTGCCAGGTAAAACAAATTTTTAGTTACTGTTGTTGTTTGTTTCTGGGCCTAAAAGCTGTATTACGACATACCTCAGGAATATCCGGTCAAACTGGGCTTTGGAAAGGAGATTGGACCCTATATGTATTGACAGGGTAAGAAATTTAGGTCGAATTTGGGACGTAAAAAGTTTCTCAGTTTTAAGTATTGTAATGACGTGTCATGTCTAAGAATGACTATAAATGCTACGCGTTGTTATCTTCTCCGTGGTGTAGTGGTATCATGCCTGGCTGCAGTTCAGGTGGTCCGTTGTTTGATTCCAGGCGGAGCCAAATTTTTACAGGAATTTGCAAGAAGAACCTAGAATCTGGCCCCTCCCTATTTGTTGTTTCTTATCTTGTGTCTATGTCTTGGCGAGGCCAGATTGGCTGTTCTCCTGCGTTTTGTCCTTCTCATAGAACCATGGGTCTAAAATGCTGTCTGTCCAAGATAAAACGATTTAAAGTTATACTGGGCAGTCCTCCAAAGTTAGGTCATTGCATCACTCAAGCATGCATTGTGACCGCCTGGATAGCTAGCCTTGGGCCACGTCTGCACTTAAATATTGTCTTAGTAAAGGTCTTAATTTAGTGTATCGGATAACCCTGTTCTCGGTCGCGTTTGGTCTCCACCTGACCTTGCAGGGCTCATCACCAGAATTTTCAAGTTTTCCGGCTTTTAACCTGAATAACTATGTCACAGTTTAATTTCGAACACTAATATTTTGTCTGGTTTTTGAGAACATGTGGGGGTATATTATGTGTGAAAATGAGCGAAATCTGTCAATATCGATTTTTGATCGAAGTGACACCCAAAGTTGAAAAATTTAAGTTTAGCATAAAATTGAGTTAAACTTGCTCATTAAAGATTGTTTTGTATTTTAACACTCCTTCTCCTGCTAGTGGGTTTTCTTTTCCCGTCCCACAGTTTCGTCCACTGCGCCCTCCACCGATTTTTGCAGCCACTAGTCCAGCTGCCATCCGTCCCATTAAAAGGTCACATTCCGATCCTCAGCATCGTTTAGATATCCAGCTGGGTTACATTGATGAAGGCACTGGAAGACCTGTTGGGTCAGGTCGGTTTCGGAACATTCTCATCAATTAGAACACTGCCAACGTCACCAACATCGAAACTGAAGTCAGGACCTATTTCAACATTCCGACACTTTGTGTTTACACTGCATCCGGAATGAGAATAGAAGAACATTATACTACCAGAGGTAAAATGTTGTAATTTGCTTAGTTTATTATATTGCTGTCCGTTGCTGGTTGTTGTTAATAATTGTTTAATTACTGTTGAATCATTGTAGCCTAATTCTTTTACCAAGAGTACATAATACAAAGAAGTGTAGCAATAACCAAGGGTACATAATAAACAAGCATGGCTGGCGAGCTGATAGGAGAAGAGTGTGACACTTGCCACACTCTTATCTATTATCAAGAGTACATCACATCACTTCAAAGAAATTCGCGAGCTATGATTGTGTTCTAATGTATTGTTCACGATTTTGTTCTGCACTTACAGGTTTGGATTTCTGATTTCACGGAAACAGAGTCCGCTACTTTGCCTGCGAGCCGAAATCAGTTGACTCCCGTGGAATTCGTCCAACGACAGAGACAGAAATCCGTCCAATAGTCCAGGATCTCAAATCTTTGGCTGTTGCATATGCTGATCTCCTGAAAGTTCTCAAGTCTCATGAGCTGCTGGTGGAAGTCTTCAAATGTTTGATTTGTATGGAACTGGTAAAATATGAAGAGTCACCAATTATGTGTAACGCCTGTGGTAAGTTTTTCTGCAAGGATTGCATTGAAACATGGCTGGCCGATCATTCAACGTGCCCGCATTGCAGTGTAACCCCAGAGCCGAAGCGATTTTCCGAAGCCAGGGGCCTGAAAAAAGTCGCTGAAGCTGCGCATCATATGTCGAACTGCTTCTCTAATTAGTATATAAGTTTTTGCTTTTGCTTTTTAGCAATAACCTAACTGTTACTTGTTTATTTTGTTTGTCATTCTGTTTTCTGCTTCGGTTTTTGCTATTGCTACTACTGTTTGTTACTGTTTTTTGGTTTATGTAACAATTTTACCTTTGATAATGACAGTCTTTGGCTCTTTGTTTGTTTAACATGTCTCTTATTCTCGTTTGGCTACAATTGTTTTGCTTTTGCTAATGGGCTACTGCTCGAATTGAGCTTAATCTTGTACTTTGGTTTTATGGAAGAGTATATGCTTACTGTTTTTTTCAATAAATAAAACGTGTGTTGTAATTTATTAGCCAACATTTATTACGGTTACAACATCTAGACTAACCAAGCTGGCGAGTAATATCAATGAACCAAGTCAAATAGCTACGGAATATTCCAGAATGGTTATTGACAAGAAAACTGTATATCTCATTGGAATCGAATCCGAAGCTGTCTAAGCGTTGATTTCTTAGCTCAAGGAGTTCCGCATTTCCATGCAAGGGATCCACTCCAAACGGGTGCTCGTCAGTCAACACGCCTCTGTTTTCACGATACATAGTTGCAGCGGCGAGGGAGTCGGGAAGAACGGGTGCTGGAGCACACATGTAGTTGGTTTGCATGAATAGGTCAGGTCTGCCCTTTTCTGAAAAAACAAGAGGTGTTCTGTAGTAAAACAAAGGATAAAAGTGCACAGCAAACAGGCTCTCTGAATATCGTCCAAGCCGATTCTCTGCTGGCCGAAAGGCCGGCTTCACCGACCTGAGCCGGCCTGAACTGAGCGGACGAAATTAGTCAGTACGTCAGCATAAAATCATAAAAAAATAATTATGATGCTTACTAGGAATGTAATGGCTGTTTCTTGCAGCTATGTGATTCATTAGTCCAGTTTTGGCAATTCGACAGGAAATGAACGAGCAACAGAACATCGCCGTGGGATCATTTTCATCCAATTCACCCTGATCAAGCATTGACCTTAACGAATCCTTGATAGGGTAATTAACTCTAGCATTGACCTCCGGCCAAAATCGTTCGATTCGGTTGTTCTTCATGGAGGTCAGTTGTTTGTAAGGCTGCCTCGTTGTGTTTCGGCGGTAATCTCTGTATGCATTTTGGACAGCCAACGTGAGGTAAAACTCCTTACCGCCATCAGCAATAACCTTAAAAAATGAAGAATGTGAAAAACTTAATGTTTTTTAAGTCTTAATACTGTGAAGAAATTCTCCGGTCCAACACTTAAATCACACATTAACACGGGGTCCAATTCTGGGAGGTTTACCCCAAAATTTGCAAAAACTGCAAATGTTGAAGATTTTTGGCCAAAAGTAGTAAACAATGAAGATTTTTAGCGATTTTTAAGAAAATTTTTGAGACAATGTCTAAAATTTGCTAAAAAATGGGTAATTGTTTGAAAAACTTGGCTGCAGTGTTTTCACTTCTGGACGAGAGGGTCTACCCTTTTCTCTTTCTCGCTAAGAGGTCTACCCATTTTTGTCTGTCTGGTCAATTTGCACCCGTTCCCTCACGTTATCCTATGCTTACGATACCTGGTCCTGTTACTTACAATGTCCTCCGGTCCAACACCACTAATTTGATATATGATAACATAGCAATTATGCTAATTATCGAACTTATTTTGGTTGAGCACCATGTTTCCATCTATCCTGAAATGTTAAACTATTTTCACGAAGTTGTACAAAATTTATGTCACTAAAATCGCTTTCGCATGATGTGCAAACATGTAATTAGATCTGAGAATCCTGTTGATTTTAATTGTTATTTAACATTAGCACAATTAACATAGTTCCCACGTTATCATGTATCAAATTAGAAGTCTGCAAGAGAGAGATAAGCTAAGGAGAACAAATATTCAGGGGGCACCAAGAGGCACTGAAGCAAAGCAGAATCCGTTTGAATCTTTAGCAAAAACTGAAATTGAAGCAACGCTAAAACCAAGCACCAAGCGTATCTTCTGTTTAACAAACACGAACTGTCAACTACCGAATTGGCGGTATAAGTTCAAGGTTACCTGATCCCACATCCCGTATGAAGCTACAGTTTCACGGCAAACCTTGTCGTAGATAATGAGATTATTCTTAATTGGCATAACCTCTGCTGCTGTGATAAAACCAGAATAACCATCCATTGCGGCGACATGTGTTACACCAAAATTTGCAAGCTTTTCATTTTCATCACCTGATTCATCTTGCTGGAAAGTAAAACTGGTAATGAAATGCTGTTAGTCTTAATATTTACCAATGGGGCAAAATTCTGTTTCAAAAATTTTCAAATTTCTAATTTTAGCTAAATTGAAATACGTGTATGAAGCTGTTTACGTGCAACTTTTAGTTCAACTACGAAGAGATGGTTGAATACACAATTGCATTAACTATCTCAACAGGTTAGTGGGTCATTAACGGTGGCGAATAATTTTTGTAGTTGGAAACTGATTTGCCACATTCTCAGCACATTATATCTAAGCAAATTTGAAGAGTCTAAAGTAAATTTAAGAGTTTAAACTTTTTAGACTAACAACATTTTAAAATGTTTTTTCGCAGTGATATACCTAATCAAAATAAAAACATCATAACACGTTAACCATTTCTTTTACATGGTAGGCCTGGTTTAACACCATTCGCTATTAACCATTCATTCACCATTCCCCATTAACCTGTTCGCTTCAATTTGATTGGCTGCTTACTTGAATCCTATTGGCTGTAGCTTTAGACTGCTGGGAGAAGGTTTTGTTCTTATTCCTAATTCCTAATTAAAGTCTATGCTCTAAAATCTCAGTACGAAAACATCCCACTCATACTTTCTATTTTAGTTGGTACGCTTAAGGCACAAAACAGAGGATCATTATATTTTAGCGTCTACAAACCTAAAATTAAAGTAGTAGCAAGATTTGATCGTGTCCATTGGATTTAGAACTTATGCGCATATTTGATTGTAATTCCTAGGATTTAGGAACTAAGGCTGATAGAGGCGATAGTCAAATGTTTTGCTTCCAAGACTATTGTTTCTGTAAATTTTCATCACAACTTAAGAAATATTGCCTTAATTTAGACTATAGCTCTAGTTTTCGACAACAAAACTTTAGGATTTCAAATGATCGCAAAAATTCCCGGACATAGTTCACAGCATCTGTTCAAAGTCCACCCCGGCAGTGGTACTACCACCTTAAGGTGCTGGTATCGCTTTGTGTAAATTCGACCCTACAAGCTTCAATTCTTTATGAAAGTGGATGAAACTTTCAAAATACATTATTTTCGTGCTTGCCAACATTTTGGGACCAGTCCCGGATTTTTAGGTGTAAAGATAAGAAAGTTTTCGTTTTTGGCATTATACTCAAATAGATAGTCGATACATCAGATTTGTTGTTATGGATGGATAGAGTGTACAAAAGTACACAGTTTTGCTTTTACAAGCTTTGAGCTATCTCTAGTGATTTAGTCAGTATGAGACGAAAATGATTTTCGGGGTCAAAAACGGCCGTTTTCGAGGAAATCAGTTTATTCAAAATTACTGCCAAATTGTACAGACAATTTTAGTTTGCACTCAATCTATACGCGGTCTAATTGCCCATTTTATCAATGCCTAGCTGGGATTCGTTACCTTAAGCTAGAGATTTGGCCGAAAGACCATTTTGGCTAACTATGTTTTGAATGTTTTGTTTTGAACATCGATTTCTCAAAAACTACATAATGGATTTGCGTGAATTTGAGCTTGATGAAAATTCGCACTATTGCGGAGGGACGTTTTTCTTGGTTTGAGCTAAAACATCTCCAGTTGCGAGAAAACTGAATGCAAAGTTGCGATCTTTCGTGTCACCGCACTTTTACCAGATTTTCTGAAGTATTGAAGCATGTTAAGCCAAATCCAAAAAATGTTCCTCGGCCCATATGTCCATCATATCATGATACAAGAAATAATTTTGGCCTATTCTACATTTTTGAGAAATCGATGTTCAAAAGCTTTGGTCTATATTCAGCCTGTCAGATCTCAGCATGTCAGAAAACGTTTATTAGTTTCGTAGGGTCATGTAAATGAACAGATTCTAAGCTTTAAAACGGTGTATAAAGCTCTTTCTAACTCCCAAAATTGCGAAAGTTATAGCGCTTCGAAAAATCACCACAAAAGCACTGCACAAAAGGATACCAGCACCTTAAATATTACCAAAATTAATGTGCATATTACGGAAGTACTAAATTGATAATTTGCGCATTTATTTCGAAATTCCAGACTCTTCCAACATGAAGAAATTTCGACATTTCCAAATTAGCTAATTTCTCCATAACAAATAGCGATTTCATATTAACTAGAAAAAGGTGCCCAGCTGTTTGATAAAAGTATCGAATAATGTAACCGATGTCTCCCAAAGTTTTACTTCAGCCTGCAAAAAATCTGGAATATTACACTCTTTCTATTAAAGTGTAGTAAAAAATGTTTGAATACCAAGATTCGTTTCATTGTATTCATTGAAAAGAGAGATACGTTTTTATATTAAAATGGGTCTCTATATGATATAATTAGATATGGATAAAAACTAAAACTCCTAACTGTAAAGCAATGAATGAGTTCTGAACTGTTGTATTGTCCCCTGGTCCCGGTATATTACGGGTGACCCTTGGTAGGGGGTCTTTCCGTCTGGTTTTCAGGTCAGCTACGTGATGTGGTGGTGGTGGTTCGGTTGGTTCTGAGACGACAGGTCGCCTGTGCCGAAAGGCACCGGCCCGCATCCCTGGTGTGGTCTGGTCTGTCTACCCTACCAACTGTGTAACTTCGATTGAACTTTTACCGGTTATGTCCCCCTAGCCTCGCCAATCTCCCTTCCCCCCTTTTCACGTTTCGAGCGAATTTTATTGTTCCTTTTCTACCGTATCACTTATTCTTTTGTCTTTCTACTGTTTAGCTTTCACCGTGGTGGGGAGTTATTAGTTATTTATTCGGGTTTCGTCCGGGGTAAGCTTTTCTTCAAAATTTTCCCCAAACTAGTTTTTCTTATTTTCCATTTTCTTCTTGAGATTCTACGTGGGGTGGGGTGGTGCCCGCTTGCTCGTTATATCCGTTCTATATTCTGTCATATGTTATTTGTTCGTTGTTCTTTTCTATCTTTTCTGGTTGTGTTTGCTTCTTTACTTTCTTCTTGTTTTTAACGCGAATTTCCTTGGTCCAAAAATTTTCTCTCATATTCCGCTTGCCATGTTTTTCCTTAAGGTGGTAGTACCACCACCGGGGTGGATTTAGCACAGATACTGTGGACTAAAAACTTAATGAATCGTCTTGAATTCTGGCACATTTGTTCTTTTATCATGTTCTTTGTTGTTTGTTTGCTGCATTAGACATCACAATGTGATGATCCTCACACGAAGGTGCCAAGGGGTAACCAGGAAACTGGCCCCGTAAAGGTTGGTCAAAAACATACTCAACCCAGTTGCCAGAAGGACTCTCAATGCCTGGTCGACATCACGACGGATGATGTCTGGGGGACTGGCTTACTGTCTACACAAGAGGAAACGTTTTAAAAGCTTTGAATTTAAATGTCTCCTTCAGTCCCCAATGAATTCATTTGAAATTTTGCGTGCAAGCTTCATTAATACATATGTTCAGAAGGTTTTTCCCGCTGGGGCTGACTGTAAATTGGGCTGGCGCAAAGGTGTCCTCTAAAATATAACTGCAGTTTGGGAATGAACTCAAAGCCTGGTTCAAGTGTTCAGGTTTGGATAATCCGATGCATAAGTGGGACTCCGAGAAGAGTAGTCTGAATCGGAAGGCTGTATTTCACATACCAATCCGGAATGTTCTCTATCAGCTAAAAATGAAACAGGATCCGCAGCTAATTTCTTGGCGAAGAACGTGTTCACGCCTCAAAGAGTGTGTTGTATGTTGCCACTCGCCATAATGTCATAAAGTCACAAATTCATTAAGAAAACAGAAATTCACAGAATTGATAATGACAGTTACTAACGCTTGGTAGCTGCTTGCGTGGATTAACTGCAGGACCTCCGGGAACCTGACCGCCTTTTATTTGCTGAAGCGAAAGAAGCTCGTTCGCCGATAGAAGAATGCTTTCGCCAATGGCTTGGGTGATACGACTTTAAAAGATGAATTCGAAAGAGGTGAAAACAACAACTTTCAGAGGGTAAATTGCTATTTCGAACAGATGCAGTTATACCACAGCGAAGATAGAATGGAAAATCTGAAGATGTTGAAGTTGCTATCTCTTGATCAGTTTCGGTTAAGTGTTTCCAGACGATCAGATCATATTTCTTTGGCCACAGAGGAACAGGCAACATTGCTTAAAACCTAGGGTTAACTGGGTTAATAAACAGGTATAATACACCCAAATATGTCTTTGTTTGGGACACATTTGGGTGTATTACTCCTGAAAATAAGCAAACTTGGTTACTATAAATTTCGCCCCCGTCGTCCCCCCCCCCCCCATAAGAAGAGCTCATCTCCTAGTCTGCTTCATAGGCTCATAGGCATATCATTGTCTCCGAGGGCGTCCCATAACCGTCCTGGTACACTTGGCGCCTGTTCGTATACATTCGAGCTCTGCAGGTGGGCTGCTTTCTGTGGCCAAATAATGTGTCCAATGGGTAATATCGAGGCTCTCGAATGTTCACTGAAGGGTCTTCCCACCTTTACTGCCTGGGCACTAATGCGGGAAGATGTTCCGGAGCTTATTTTGAGACGTCTTGGGACACGCAGTTCCGTTGTCTCCGTCGATCCATTGGCCAAGTGGGACGGAAGGTGTACGTATCACCCCCATTTCCACACGCCAAGCGGTCGATGAGTGAGAAACACTATCGGAAGCTACACGCACGTTTAGCAGCTGAATATGTTGACGCCGGATTTGCATTACTGGATGTATAGCCCTGGAGCTTTCTGCGAGAAGAGAATACTGATCGAAGAGAAGAAAATAATGAGATACTTAGTGAGCCTCTGTTAAAACTAAGTTCAACTAATTAAGTAGAAATGCATGCTAAATTTATCAAAACTGCAAATTCTGTATAAAAATTGCTTTTTTGCTTTTGTACAACTGCGATTTATCATTAGAAATTTCCAGCGCTTCAACGAGTTGCTTGATTTAATGGCCAGCATCTCTGCAGTTTAACGCAGCTGCTGCTATGAACTTAAGGCAAAGGTTAGGATTGTAATTTGGTATGCCTAATTAAATTGACAGATGTCGGGCTTAAACAGCGCAAAAGAGACATCTGCAAGCGTATGTTTTGTGAAGAGGGTTTCGGGTAAATTAAAGATATAATAATTATTTGGGACTTAGTTTACTTACCACTAAAACATACATTTTTAAAACTGCTTGTAAGCGGTTTAGCTCCTCTAAGGCCCTATTTCTTTAAAGATTAAACGGATTAGATTAAAATTAATCCGCATTAAAGAAACAGCACCTCGGATTAAACGGATTAAAATTTAATCCAGCGAGTTAAACGACTTAAACGGATTAAATTTAATCCTATTTCTATAATGCACCTAGGATTAAAATTTTAATCTAATCCTGTTTCTTTATTAACACTTCGGATTAAAAATTCAACGAGTTAATTTTAATCCGACCTGCTTAATCGCTGTTTCTTTAAAGATTAATTTTAATCCGTTTAATCCTCCGCCTGTATTTTCAACTAACTTTTAATCCTCGTGCAGCTACGCGGATAAAACGGATTAAAAGTTGGCGGATTAAAATTTTTAATAGCCGTTTCTTTAATGGCGGATTAAATGGATTGAAATCAACTCGTTTAATCCGCGGATTAAAAATGGTCGGATTAAACGAGTTAATTTTAATCTGTTTAATCCGTTTAATCCATCATTAAAGAAATAGCAATTAAAATTTTAATCCGGCTGATTTTTAATCCGTTTAAGCCGACCATTTTAATCTTTAAAGAAATAGGCCCTAAGTTATAGACCGTTTCAATATCACTTATTCCACCCAGGCCGATTTATAACTGCAAGTGCTACATATCTGTGTAGCTATATATGTTCCCATCATTATCTTGCGCGTAATTGATACAATGCTTTCAACTTGCTTACCTCTTGCTGTTAAATGTAGTCACCTGTAAGATGAGAAGCAGCAAACAGAATCATGCAGCTTTTAAAACAGCGAAGGGATCTGATCCGAAACTAGGTGGAAGATAGCTGCGATTTGGAAGAACTCATAAGATAAGTTTCAAACTTCAATGTACTGTTTGTTGGCCTAAAACATCTTTGCGAGGGCACGTCGATCCTGAGTTTGGAGCTTAGCACAAGCACTGTCTTGACTTTACACTATCATTGGGCTCAGTTTTATAATAAAATTAGAAACCCCAATTATCTCTTGACTGTACTGACTGACTCTCAACGCATAGACTTAGACTGTTGCTCACCAAGCACTGACAAATCTTGATCACGGTAAATTGTGATGTTATGATGATTTGCTTCTTACTATTTGCCTTACCTAGGGGGAAACTATATGTCGTAGTAATTTCTGTATTCAGTAAATACTGTATTTACTGGCCGATTTCAGTAAATACAGTATTTATTAGTAAGAATGGTATTTTCTTTAAACTTCCTATCTTTACACGTAAATACCATTTTTACTGAAACTCGTCCAGTAAATACTGTATTTTCTAGTAAATTCTGTATTTTGTCTTAAACGCCTTTGTCTTTCTGTGTGGCTAGGGGTTCAAAGGGCATGCCGACGTCATAGTTAAAGCCAAAAGATGGATCATACATTATCACAATATGTGCAAAGGGGGTGCATGAAGATAAACTCCAGACGTTAAAAATAGTAGTTTACAAAACTAAGAAATTGTTTTAATTTTAACACAGTTTTTACAATCAAGACAGACATGTATGTATTATAATATGATCATAATGAATTACGATTAATTAAAAATTAATACGTTGCTTAATGGTTTTAATCTTACTTACATTTTCGTAATTTAAAAATACACGAATAGCAGTTTAAAACTTTATGCAAACTTATATAGTGTTTCTGAAATTCTGTATAAAATACAAAATTTATTAGAAAATACAGAAAACATACGTTTATAATACATGTATCTGTTTTGATTTTAAAACATGTATTAAAATTAAAACAATTTCTTAATTTTGTAAACTAATATTTTTAACGTTTGGAGTTTATCTTTATGCACCCCCTCTGCACATATTGTGATAATGTATGATCCATCTTTTGGCTTTAACTAAGACGTCGGCATGCCCTTTGAACCCCTAGCCACACACAAAGACAAAGGCGTTTAAGACAAAATACAGAATTTACTAGATAATACAGTGTTTACTGGACGAGTTTCAGTAAAAATGGTATTTACGTGTAAAGATAGGAAGTTTAAAGACAGTGCCATTCTTACTAGTAAATACCGTATTTACTGAAATCGGCCAGTAAACACAGTATTTACTGAATACAGAAATTACTACGACATATATATACCAAAATACTCCATCACAACTTTAAAAATAAATGGACTGGATACCTATGGAACCATGGATCGCAATTCTAACATCCATGGATGTAACTGTTGGAATTGCAAATTGCTGAGTACTAGAAACAATACGCAGCAACAAATCACAATAAAGAGTTTGGATATCAACGGCGATAAAGCTAAGTCTGTGTTGCTTTGTATCAGCTAAGTTTAGATTAGTCGCCAACTAAGGAAATACAGAAATTGCTGGTTCAATGGAGACTTCAGCTACTATGAAGTTTATACTGCATTCGCAGCCAGCTTAAATTAAATTTTTTTATCACACAACCGGTTAGCAGAGGCTGATTAGGCTTAAACAAATTGTATTAGACGAACCTCGAAAACCTACTTCAAAAACGTTATTCAAAGTTTTCTGTGGCCAGCCGGCTACATTTCATCAGATAGACATGGTACAGACGAACCATTTTGCCTTTTATCCCCCCAGGCTATAATTACTAATTGTATTGTCCGAGATTTGCAAGGAGTTGGCCGCCCTTTGGGGGAAACCCCTAAGGGATGGAGCCAACGGGTGAACACGATGCGGTGAAAGTAGCGTGGTCACTTCTGCCCCGGCAGTACCCTTGATGACGCCTCGGATAATTGCATGCAGCAATTATTCAGTGCCAGACCTAGGCCCCACTCCCGTTTAGCTAGACAAAATTGGGCCTGGCACTACCCCAACAAGCGAAAGCGACTGGGGTGTGGCACTAAGTGAAAAAAACAGCGAAGCCTTTCTAATTAAAAAATCTTAGCATAGCTTTTGCGTATAATGAGAAAAGCCTGCTAGTTTAATCAACAGTGAATAGGGCATGTTTTTCTAGTAAAAATTTTAGTTGCCCACTTAAGGGTGCTAAGTCTAACTAAAACTTCCTTTAGAGCAATTTTAATTTAATTAAAATCGCACTATATAACAACGCAGCTCGACTAAGTTTATTAAAAATTATGGAAAGACATAAACGTCTTTATTAAACGAGTCCATTTTTCTGCCACTTTTGAATTGACATACCCATTATTTCGCATATAATCTATCCATATCTGGGCTTTTCAGTAGCTCACGGTTTTGGCAGCTGAAAGTTTTCCTCAAAAATCACAATTTTTCGATAATTTCACGTTTGTTGCTTGATAAATGAGCCAAACATGAGATATCCAAATACAATTTGTTTTGCTAATCCACCGCATGAGCATAATGCCAAGCGGACACCTATTGGCAAAAAATGTCAAATTTTCAGCTTTATCAAATATAGTCATATTTAGCCCTGAATATTTTATATTTCTGGCAGTCTCTGCAAGTCTCTACAAGTCTCTACAATGTAATATGTGAACGTTAGAACGAGTTATAGCTTGAACCAAGAGCTTGAACTTAATAAAACAGTAGAAATGAGTGTCATTTAATATTTCAAGCACCGTTTCTTGCTAACAAGAGCTCATCTCCTAATCTGCTTTATAGGCCTCATAGGCAGGCATATCATTGTCATCGACGGCATCCAGAAACCGTTCTGATACACTTGGCACCTGGTCGTAAACGTTCCAACTCAGCAGGTGGGCTGCGTGTTTGTGACCCAATACATCTTAATGTGTCCAATGGGCAATGTCGAGGCTCTCGAATGACCACTGAAGGATCTACCTTTACTGCCTGGGCATTAACGCGGGAAGATGTTCCGGAGCTTATTTTGGAACATCTGCCTGAGATTTCATGTGATTTCTTCCGGATTTGCTTGGACACTCTTCGCTCTGACGATCTTGTGCAGTACACTGGCCCCGACGTGTTCTGGGAAACCGGAGTGGACCCAGAGACTTCACTCTTGATGCAACCTCAACATTTGATAGGCCTAAACCGTAATGCAATTGTTTTGCAACGGTTTCGGTTAAAGCATTCCAGCCGCCAAGAGATTTGCTCTGCCTATTCGCTGGCCTCGTTGTGCTCGGTTGTTGTTATCCATCATTCTTGGCAAACTGGTCTGATCCTGACCAACTCTATTCTACGAAACTCCCATTATCTGGAAGGCGGTCCCATTTTGGCTTGTAGTGGGATTGGGTTCGTGGACATTTCGGAAATACTCTGGCTGTATAATAAAGTATGGAGCCAGTATAGTCATTCTGGGTGCTCTGCTGCTGTATGATTTTGAGACGTCTTGGAACAAGCAGTTCCGTTTTCTCCGTCAATCCATTGGCCATGTGGCACGGAAGGTGTACCTATCACCTGTATTTCCACACGCCAAGCGGCCGCCGAGTGAGGGCCACTATCGGAAGCTCCACGCACGCTTAGTAGCTGAACGTGTTGACGCTGGATTTGCATTACTGGATGTATGGCCCTGGAGCTTTCTGCGAGAAGAAGAGAATGGCCCTCTAAACGCAGCATTTTATGTGAAGGATCGACTTCATCTGACACTTCTTGGAACAAGCTACCTGCTGACTGTGGGCTGCCTCTGTCCCTGGTCTACATCAGTGCGACTTCCGACTGCACGCCAACATGTACCGAAGCAAAGGAAGGTCTTCAATTCCATGTGCCTGCCTTCTGGTCAGACTTGAATGATGGTAAGTATAACCACAATTTGCTTATGTACTTTATGCATGCTGGCATCCGAAGTGCAATGCATAGTTGCACTTAGTTTTATTTTATATTGATTTCGGCGGCACCCAGCATATATGTTTAAATCTCAGCTGATTGGTTCGATGAAAACATTTACGGTTTGGCATAATGGGAGAAGACATATTGGGTAACATGTACATGGGATTAGCTTTGTTGTAACCCTAACGTTTGGAGAGCAACACTGTCCTAGACCTGCAGAAACGTCAAAAATTTGAAAAATTTTGGTCGCCGAATCAAATAATTTAAATCTCGCAAGATCGCGAAAGCTAAAATTTGGTGTGAATATGTCGTAGCAAGATAGTAAAATTGGCAAGATAGTTATCTTGTAAGAGTTTGGCAAGATAGTTATCTTGCACAAAATTTAGCAATATTACTATCTTGCCAAAATTGTTAGTAAGATTAGTAGTCTTACTAGAATTTTGCAAGACAGTCATCTTACCAGTTTCAGTATGAAAGGTGTCTTCAATTTGGAAACAAAGACAGTCATTTAATGAGTCTAACGCAAGGGGGGAACTTTCGCAAAACTAAAAACTAACCATTCTGCTGTATCACTGCTGAAATAATATTTGTAATGGAAATGCTAAAGTTAGAAATTGCATAAAAGAACATATTTTAATATATTATTTCAAAGTGAACTGACCGGTACATTCTTGTAGGGTTTGTACAGCCTACCACACAACAAGAAAGCAACTGTACATCGTTTATAAAGAACAGGCTACATGTAAATGAATCAGTTATACCCGATACAGCCATTTTTCAAATTTAATCAAGGCTTAAACTAAGGCAAATTGAAGGTAGCATTCCTTAATTCAGTGGTCCTTTTAAACGATCAAATTTCAGTTTTTCGAAAATAACTTGAAGTGGATGGCAAATATGCTATTGCGCCAAGAAGAAAAGTTGTTCAGAATTATGAAGACTATCGATTCATGTAAATATTGTGCATATTGGACAATCTTCAAAAATCCAATTTTTAGCAGATTTTGCACTTTTTTCATGTTTCGAGTGGCATACATGGCATAAGTGGCATATTTGCGCAGGCCAAACTCCTGCATATTTGGCATGAATTTGGAGACCCATGGGTTGTATGTTGACACCAAGTTTTAGACTTCCGGACTTACACCCCGCCGTAATTTAGATGGTGGTGTGACAGTAATTGAACAAGTAACGGAATAAATTAGTTTTTTCAAACAATTGTAAGTAAGAAATCAAACTTGTATTTTTTACAGGAACCACACCTGCAACTTTCGGTCGGGGAGGGTCGCCAGGTTCTAAATTTTATAAGTTTAATGTATAATATCAGTCACAAGGGCTGGTGGAGGTCTATACAGTTAACAGTGCAAGTGTTGTTAGGCAGTCCTTATTACTGTGAATCGTTGCTCTGATAAAGATCAGCTGAAGACATTTCTCATTTATTGACAGTATAGTAAACAAGTATAGGTATATAGAGTGACACTGGGCAAGGATCACTTCCAAAGGCAAGAGTAACAGAGGATTGACAGGTTTTATAGCCAACACCGATTCTCAGAAAACAGGCAAATTTGACACGGAACATCAGTTTATAAAATACCTCGCCCCGCCTCTTCAGCCTGCAGCTTCCCTCCCCACTTGTGCTCGTTAATACAGTCTTTATAGAATTCTTCCTTTAACTTGGCCTAACAATTTATCACAAGTTATAAAAACAAGCGCGGTGTCTTTTAAGTTTAGGTCTAACGAAAGCCGTGACGCACAGTTCTTGACAGATAAGAAAGGGCACAGGAAATATAAAAAACAAGCAGAATTCACGTAAGACTTCCGACTGCAGTATCTTGGGCTTTTTAGTATCTCACGTTTTTGGTAGCAGAAATTTTTCCTCAAAAATCATAATTTTTCGATAAGTTTACATTTGTTGCATGGTAAATGAGCCTAACTTGAGATATCCAAATACAATTTGTTGCTAATAGGCAGGCATAATCGCAACGTCTGCGTAAAATTCCATGTCTATAGCCTGTGTTTTGCGTTGGCTATATACTTCGACATCATGACACCTATTGGCAAAAATGTCAAATTTTCAGCTTTATCAAATATAGTCATATTTAGCCCTGAATATTTTATATTTCTGGCAGTCTCTACAAGTCTCTACAATGCAGTATGTGAAAGTTAGAACGAGTTATAGCTTGAACTTAATAAAACAGTAGAAATGAGTGTCATCTAATGTTCGTTTCTTGCTAAGAAGAGCTCATCTCCTAATCTGCTTTATAGGCCTCATAGGCAGGCATATCATTGTCATCGACGGCATCCAGAAACCGTTCTGGTACACTTGGCACCTGGTCGTAAACGTTCCAGCTCAGCAGATGGGCTACGTGTTTGTGGCCCAGGACATCTTAAAGTGTCCAATGGGTAATGTCGAGGCCCTCGAATGACCACTGAAGGGTCTTCCCACCTTTACTGCCTCGGCACTAACGCGGGAAGATGTTCTGGAGCTTATGTTGGAACATCTGCTTGAGATTTCGGATTTCTTCCGGATTTGCTTGGACACTCTTCGCTCTGACGATCTTGTGCAGTACACTGGCCCCGACGTGTTCTGGGAAACCGGATAGACCCAGAGACTTCACTGTTGATGCAGCCTCAATATTTGATGGGCCTAAGCCGTAATGCAATTGTTTTGCAACGGTTTCGGTTAAAGCATTCCAGCCGCCAAGAGATTCGGTCTGCCTATTCACTGGCCTCGTTGTGCTCGGTTGTTGTTATCCATCATTCTTGGCAAACTGGTCTGATCCTGACCAACTCTATTCTACGAAACTTCCATTATCTGGATGGCGTATATTGGCTCGTAGTGGGATAGGGTTCGTGGACATTTCGGAAATACTCTGGCTGTATAATAATGTATGGATCCAGTATAGTCATTCTGGGTGCTCTGCTGCTGTATGATTTTGAGACGTCTTGGAACAAGCAGTTCCGCTGTCTCCGTCAATCCATTGGCCATGTGGCACGGAAGGTGTACGTATCACCTCTATTTCCACACGCCAAGCGGCCGCCGAGTGAGGGCCACTATCGGAAGCTCCGCGCACGCTTAGCAGCTGAAAGTGTCTGGGCAGCCTCTGTCCCTGGTCTACATCAGTGCGGCTTCCGACTGCACGCCAAAATTGTACCGTAGCAAAGGAAGGTCTCCATTTCCATGTGCCTGCCTTCTGGTCAGACTTGAATGATGGGTTTTATTTAATATTGATTAAATTTTAAAAACAGTTTTTCGCATTTTTTGTTTTGTTGGTGAAGTTATACATTGGACTTCTTAAAAAGGAGTGACGTATCTACGTTTGCGTTTTGTTGACATAATTGCTGCCGTAATTCGCAAGCATATGGTATCAGCAGTGTTTAGAGTCTGTATGGAATAATTGGGGTAGAGTTTTAGAATCGCGTTTTAAGTAAGCTTGGAGAATAGAAGTCAAAACTTAAAACTTTCTCAGTGTGAACCAGGGTTTACGTGTTTTGATTTTTAGCAGTTATAACTGTATGTAACATATGTGAACATCGGATGAATCGATGCAGGTCGAAAAATCGACTAGCCAAACTAGGTGAAACTTCTCAGACGTCGTGTTTCATATATATATATATATATATATATATATATATATCTATATATATATATAGATAGATGTATGTATGTATATATGTACATAATATATATATATATTATATATATACACTAGATATATACCATATGTATGTCTTATGGTCATGTAACTGATGAGATATGGTAGCTAACACGGGAACTTTGGAGTACAAATTCACGGTAAACACTTCCTTCACAGTCATTCCGCTTACATTCCGGTACTTGACGCAAATTAAACTGAATTGTGATTCTCGCGATAGATAGGAATATTCACCCAAGTAAAAATCCTTTATTTTGTTTTTTCGGTTTTATTGGTGCTTTGAACCTGCCAACTGATGTTTTAATAGCCATTTTTGAAATACATATAATGTGCCTACGCGGCGTCTCCTGAATTTTCCTCCTCTTAAGGCGGTGGTATCCTTTTGTGCAGTGCTTTCATGGTGAGTTTTTTAAAACACTAACTTTTTTGAACATCGATTTTTCAAAACTGCGGAACCAGACAAAGTAATTCTTTCATACAGAGGACATATGGCCCGAGGGACGTTTTTTGAATTTCGCTCAGTTTCACTTAACGGTTGACAAAATTCGCAAAATGCACGGAGACACTAAATTTTTAAATTTTGCACTAAATTTTCTCGAAACTGGAAACGTTTTAGCCAAAACCAAGAAAAACATGCGTCCGCAATAGTACGAATTTTCATTTCGCCAAAAATCTCCGGAATTTGTCGAGTAGTTTTTGCGAAATCGATGTTTAAAACAAGGTAACCGCAGTTTTGCCAAAATGGTTTTCCGGCCGAATCTCTAGTTGAAAGCAATAAAGTCCGGCTAGTAAGGATTCATAAATGTGCATTTGGACGCTGTATCTATTGATTATAAGTGGTCCAAAATTGATTGTAGGTTTGGCAGTAATATTGAAAAAACTGATTTCCTTGTAAATGGCCAGTTTTTGACCCTAAAAATGGTTTTTTGCTTGTACTGACTTTTTGTTCCTCTTTCCAGCCATCACAACCAATCCGGTGTTTGGTCTACCTACTCAGTGCCTAAGGCCAAAAACCAAAACTTTCTTATCTTTTTGCCTAAAAATCAGGGACTGGTCCAAGAATGTTAAAGAGCACGGAAATAAATTATTTCGCAAGTTTCAGCTATTTATGTAAAGGATTAAAGCCGTATGAGTTAAAAATACCCGAAAGAATATCAGCACATCAAGGGTGGGGTTCTACTTGGGTCGAAAATTCGACCCTCACCGATTTGACTCAAATTGATAGTTGATAGTCCCTAGGGTCCTACACAATCCATTGAAATTTGGGATGATTTCGTCCAGGAATAAACAAGGTTACATTCATTTCAAAATTTCGAATTCCTATTGAAACTGTCCTAAAATCAGAGCATTAGATTTTTCGCTTCTGACAACGATAACTTACCCAAATCAAAGCAGATTCAAACGTTCTATAGCTTATTTTGGAGACAAGTACATTATCTAAAACGTATCAAAGAGCTTTTTACAAAATTATGTTTCTAGTTTTCGTAGCAATCCTTTTTGTAAGACAACCCCACAAACACAAAAATTGAAAATTCGGTTTACGGTTTTTGACCGATAACTTTAAATAGCTGAAAAATGGACGTTTGTGACAAGAAGTTGAAAAAAGTTTTTCAGAATTGAAGAAGCTATCGATTGATGTAGATATTGTGCACATTTGTAAAGTTCGAAAATTTTCGAAAAATGTCAATTTTAACTTATGTTTGGGGTTGTCTCGCGGAAATGAATATTACAAAAGTTAGAAAAGGAATTTCGAAAAAAGCTTTAGATATTGCATTTAGCTACAAAATGAGTTGTAGAACGTTTCAAACGGGTTTGATTTGAATAAGTTATCGTTGTCAGAAGCGAAAAATCTAAAGCTCCGATTTTAGGCCATTTTCAATAGGAATTGGAAATTTTGAATGGTTGTAACTTTTTTATTCCGGGACGAACCCAAGTTTCAATGGATTGTGTAGGGCCCTAGGGACTATCAATGAGCACAATGTGAGCTAAATCGGTGAGGGTCGAATTTTCGACCCAAATAGCGCCCCCCCCCCTTAAATTGAAGATCTGAAATTTGAATTTTCTGAAAAGGTAGGCCTGCAACGAGTCAATCTGGACCACCGCCTAGTGCTTGGATTTGTGAATTTGAGCAAGCAATTTCTAGTAATATTAGAAAATATTCTGGTCCGATTCCGATTCCGGTTCCGATTGGTGCAGATGCTAACTTGCCCAGTATCAATAACTCAATCCACATTCAAGTAGTTACCTCATATTTGACTGGCATGGTTCAGAAATTAACTTTCCCGTTTAACACTATGCATTCCAGCAATTATATTCAAACTTAACATGAATTAACTTAAGGTGGTGGTACCACTACCGGGGTGGACTTTGAACAGATACTGTGAACTATAAACTTAATCAATCGCCTTGAAATTTGGCACATTTGTTCTTTATCATGTTTTGCATCAAATGAGTATGGCTACTACGTTGCGGGGGCTGGCTTGCTGTCTACACAAGAGGAAATGTAATTTAAAAGTTTTGAATTTAAATATCTCCTTCATTCCTTTATGAATTTGTTTGAAATTTTCCATGCAAGCTTTATTTATACTCTCAGGCCGTTTTTTAGTGTTTCGTAGAAGTGCATTTTCGATTTTTTAGCTTATTTTGAAATATTGTAAATTCTATATCTTGCCCACTACTGCGTTTTTTCAAAAAGAAAAAAACTACCTGATAGTATGCAGATAAAACATATCTGGAAAATTTGGTCAAGTTTGGTTGAAGCAGTGACCAGAAAATCAAAAACAAAGAGTTCGCAACTTTTCATTGTTTGCTTTGTGTTTACGAATCTCTATGCTTTCAATCAGCTGCATAGTGTTTTTCGTTAAATAATACACATAAGTAACATAAGGACAATCTCTAAAATTCAGTAGTTTTAATTTTGGTATAAAATGATCTTACATTACATTGCTTGTGCAAACAGTCAACGTAAATCAGCCATATGTAAAGTCATCTGTAACTTTTGATAGAAACCACGTTATATGCAGAAGAAATATGCACATAATTTTAAAGCGCATTTTGTGCTCTTTCACATGGCAGAGTAAATTTTAATATATTAAGCTTAAAGACAATTTTTATTCTTTGCGCATGCGCGAAGCCACGGTGGGAGCTAGCCAATTATGCGCTTTCTTACACCAAGATGTTGCTCAAAGGTAGCTTGCAAACCAGGGCCGCGTTGCAAAAGATTCTCCTAAGTGCCCTCCTAGGAGGGTACTTAGGAGGATGTCTGGGAGCTGTCTAGGAGGAAGTTAGGAGACCTCCTAAACCCGTTTCAAAAGATTTCTCCTAAGTTCAGCTGGCGCTGCTCCTAAATTTAGTCAACTTAGGAGAAAAGTTAGTAGTGGTCGGTAGCACTTCTAGCTTAGGAGAATCTTTTTAAACCCGACTCTCCTAAGTGAGCACCTAAGCTGAACTTAGGAGCGCTCCTAGGCTTAGGAGAATCTTTTGCAACGTGGCCCAGACTTGATTCACCAAAATTTTTAACAAGATTGCTTTATCCATACAAAAATTAGGTAGGAAATGCCGATAGTGGTACCTTAACTGAAACAAAAGCGATAACTAGCTTTAATGAAAGCTGCAAGCATTGCGTGCATTGCACATTCTTGATTCCCATATACTCATCTTTAATTGCTTGCTATATACGTGTACAGGAACAGAGGAGTCTGACGGTTCCAGACTTCCTATCGTGCAATTTCGGAGTGGTGTGTCTTTATAATTAATCTTAATTAATCTAAATTTATCTTAATTTTAATGCAAGAAATCAAAAGAATTAACTAGGTGAACGCTAGTAATTAGAAAAAAACTGGCTGGATTTCAACATAAGTAGTAGATAAGATCAGATCCTAAATACTATTCTACAAATTTTGTGTAAACTACATGAATTTTTAAACAACTGCATCACCTATTTTCATCATGTGTGCGTCTTAATTGACATTTGATAGATGAAGGAATAGATGAAGTTGCAAAGAACCAATAATAATAGTTAGGCCAATTGAACGTTGGTCCAAGTCACACCAAACCTGCGGTGTATTTTAGTTTCGCTCAACTCTGAATTGGCCCCACTGTGATTTAATTTGACTGAAAAATGGTCACTTTTAGAAAACTTTTGGCTCAACTGTTTTGAGGTGGTGGTAACGTCAGTTAATCAGTCATTTGGAAATCAGCCGGGTTTTGATTTCTTGCATTAAAATGTAGATAAATTGATTATACTAAGATTAATTATAAAGACAATTACCCCGAAATTGCATGATAGGAAGTCTGGAAACTGTTTGACTTCTCTGTTCCTGTGTACACGTATATAGCAAGCAATTAAAGATGAGTATATGGGAACTATGAATGTGTACGCATGCATGCAATGCTTTTGGCTTTCATTAAAGCTAGTTATCGCTTTTGTTTCAGTTAAGGTACCACTATCGGCATTTCCTACCTAATTTCAAGTTCGGATAAAGCAATCTTGTTAAAAATTTTGGTGAATCAAGTCTGGGCTTACGTTGCAAAAGATTCTCCGAAGCCTAGGAGCGCTCCTGAGTTCAGCTTAGGTGCCTACTTAGGAGAGTCGGGTTTAAAAGATTCTCCTAAGCTCAGAAGTGCTACCGACCACTACTAACTTTTTCTCCCAAGTTGACTAAAATTAGGAGCAGCGCCAGCTGAACTTAGAGAAATCTTTGGAAACGGGCGTCGAGGTCTCCTAACTTCTTCCAAGACAGCCCTTAGACATCTCCTAAGTACCTCCTAGGAGGGCACTTAGGAGAATCTTTGCAACGCGGCCCTGGTTTGCAAGCTACCTTTGAGCAACATCTTGGTGTAAGAAAGCGTGCGCAGTTCACTAGCTCCCACGTGGCTTCGCGCATGCGCAAAGAATAAAAATTGTCTTTAAGCTTCATATATTAAATTTTACTCCACCATGTGATTAAGAGCACTAAAAGCGCTTTAAAATGATGTGCATATTTCTTCTGTACGTGGTTCCTATCAAAAGTTACAGATTATTTTTCATATGGCTGATTTACTTTGGCCGTTTGCACACACAATGTAAATGTAAGATCATTTTATACAAATATTAAATCTACTGGGTTTTAGAGGTTATCATTGTGTCACTTATGTGTATTATTTAACAAAAAACACTATTCAGCTGACTGAAAGCATAACTGCTGCAACCAAACTTGGCCAAATTTTCCAGATACGTTCTATATCTGCATACGCTCAGGCTGTTTTTTTGTTTTTGAAAAACGCAGAAGTGGGCAAGATATAGAATTTACAATATTTCAAAATAAACTAAAAAATCGAAAATGCACTTTTCCGAAAAACTAAAAATACGGAATGAGCGTATAAATTAATAAAGCTTCCATGGCAAATTTCAAACGAATTCGTAAAAGATTGGATATTTAAATTCAAAACTTTCAATACATTTCCTCTAGTGTTGACATCAAGCCAGCCCCCGCGAATGTAGTAAGCTAGCTCATGTGATGCAGAAGATGATAAAGAACAAATGGCCAAAATTTCAAGCCGATTCATTAAGTATTATAGTTCAAGTATCTGTTCAAAGTCCACCCCGGTAGTGGTACCACCACTTTAAGTTAATTCATGTTAAGTTTGAATATAATTGCTGGAATGCATAGTGTTAAACGGGAAAGTTAATTTCGAACTATGCCAGTCAAATATGAGGTAACTACTTGAATGTGGATTGAGTTATTGATATACTGGGCAAGTTAGCATCTGCACCAATCGGAACTGGAATCGGAATCGGACCAGAATATTTTCTAATATTACTAGAAATTGCTGTCAAATCTACAAATCCAAGCACTAGGCGGTGGTCCAGATTGACTCGTTGCAGGCCTACCTTTTCAGAAAATTCAAATTTCAGATCTTCAATTTAAGGGGGGGGGAGGCCATTTGGGCCGAAAATCTGGACTCTCACCGATTTAGCTCACATTGTACTCATTGATAGTCCCTAGGCCCTACACAATCCATTGAAACTTGGGTTCGTCCCTGAATAAAAAAGTTACAACCATTCAAAATTTCCAATTCCCTTTGAAAATGGCCTAAAATCGGAGCTTTAGATTTTTCAGCTTCTGACAACGATGTATAACTTATTCTAAAGTAAACCGGTTTGAAACGTTCTACACCTATTTGTAGCTAATGCAATATCTAAAGCTTTTTCAGAATTCCTTTTCTAACTTTTTGTAATATTCATTTCCGCGAGACAACCCCAAACATAAGTTAAAATTGACATTTTTCGAAAATTTTCGAACTTTACAAATGTGCACAATATCTACATCAATCGATAGCTTCTTCAATTCTGAAAAACTTTTTTCAACTTCTTGTCACAAACGTCCATTTTTCAGCTATTTAAAGTTATCGGTCAAAAACCGTAAACCGAATTTTCAATTTTTGTGTTTGTAGGGGTTGTCTTACAAAAAGGGATTGCTACGAAAACTAAACATAATTTTGTAAAAAGCTCTTTGATACGTTTTAGATAATGTACTTGTCTCCAAAATAAGCTATAGAACGTTTGAATCTGCTTTGATTTGGGTAAGTTATCGTTGTCAGAAGCGAAAAATCTAATGCTCTGATTTTAGGACAGTTTCAATAGGAATTCGAAATTTTGAATGGCTGTAACTTGTTTATTCCTGGACGAAATCATCCCAAATTTCAATGGATTGTGTAGGACCCTAGGGACTATCAACTATCAATTTGAGTCAAATCGGTGAGGGTCGAATTTTCGACCCAAGTAGAACCCCACCCTTGATGTCGCTGATATTCTTTCGAGTATTTTGAACTCATGGCTTCAATCCTTTGCATAAATAAGCTGAAACTTGCGAAATAATTTATTTCCGTACTCTTTAACATTCTTGAAAATGATCCTGATTTTTTAGGCAAAAAGATAAAAGTTTTGGTTTTTGGCCTTAGGCACTGAGTAGGTAGACCCGACACCGGATTAGTTTTATTGATGACTTGGAAAGAAGACAAAAAAGTCAGTACAAGCAAAAAACCATTTTTTAGAGTCAAAAACTGGCCATTTACAAAATCAGTTTTTTCAATGTACTGCCAAACCTACAATCGATTTTGGACCACTTATAATCAATAGATACAGCGTACAAATGCACATTTATGAATCCATGCTAGACGGACTTTATTGCTTTCAACTAGAGATTCCGGCCGGAAAACCATTTTAGCAAAACTGCGATTTACCTTGTTTTAGGCATCGATTTCATAAAAACTGCTCGACAAATTCCGGAGATTTTTGGCGAAATGAAAATTCTAAATGCTATTGCGAGACGCATGTTTTCTTGGTTTTGGCTAAAACGTTTTGATTTCCGAAAATTTAGTGCAAAATTTAAAAATTTAGTATCTCCGTGCATTTTGCAATTTTTTGTCAACCGTTAAACGAAACTGAGCGAAATTCAAAAAACGTCACTCGAGCCTTATGTCCTCTGTATGAAGGAATTACTTTGTCTGGTTTCCGCAGTTTTTGAAAAATCGATGTTCAAAAAAGTTAGTGTTTTAAAAAACTCACCACTTGAAAACGCCCTTTTCACTCAAAAAGATTTTACCGCCTTAAGAGGAGGAAAATTCAAGAGACGCCGCGTGAGCGACACATTATTTATTTCAAGAAATGGCTATTAAAACATCAGTTTGGCAGATTCTAAGCGCCAATAAAACCGAAAACAAAAATAAAGTTTTTACACTTGGGTGAATATTCCTATCTATCATGAGAATCACAATTCAGTTTAATTTTGCGTCAAAATTACCGGAATGTAAGCGCGGAATGACTGTGAAGGAAGTGTTTACCGTAGATTTTATACTCCAAAGTTCCCGTATTGGCTACCATATCTCATCAGTTACATGACCATAAGACATACATATAGTATATATATATGTATATATATAATATATATATATATTATGTACATATATACATATATACATATATGTATATATATATATATATATATATATATATATATATATATATATATATATTTTAGGGCTTGACGTCTGAGAGAGATTTCACTAGTTTGGCTAGTCAGTTTTCGACCTGTATCAGTTAGCCGATGTTCACATATGTTACATACAGTTATAACTGCTGAAAATCAAACACGTAAACCCTGGTTCACACTGAGAAAGTTTTAAGTTTTGACTTCTATTCTCCAAGCTTACTTAAAACGCGATTCTAAAACTCTACCCCAATTATTCCATACAGACTCTAAACACTGCTGATACCATATGCTTGCGAATTACGGCAGCAATTATGTCAACAAAACGCAAACGTAGATACGTCACTCCTTTTTAAGAAGTCCAATGTATAACTTCACCAACAAAACAAAAAATGCGAAAAACTGTTTTTAAAATTTAATCAATATTAAATAAAACCCATCATTCAAGTCTGACCAGAAGGCAGGCACATGGAAATGGAGACCTTCCTTTGCTACGGTACAATTTTGGCGTGCAGTCGGAAGCCGCACTGATGTAGACCAGGGACGAGGCTGCCCAGACACTTTCAGCTGCTAAGCGTGCGCGGAGCTTCCGATAGTGGCCCTCACTCGGCAGCCGCTTGGCGTGTGGAAATAGAGGTGATACAGTACACCTTCCGTGCCACATGGCCAATGGATTGACAGAGGCAGCGGAACTGCTTGTTCCAAGACGTCTCAAAATCATACAGCAGCAGAGCACCCAGAGACTACTACTGGATCCATACATTATTATACAGCCAGAGTATTTCCGAAATGTCCACGAACCCTATCCCACTACGAGCCAATATACGCCATCCAGATAATGGAAGTTTCGTAGAATAGAGTTGGTCAGGATCAGACCAGTTTGCCAAGAATGATGGATAACAACAACCGAGCACAGCGAGGCCAGTGAATAGGCAGACCGAATCTCTTGGCGGCTGGAATGCTTTAACCGAAACCGTTGCAAAACAATTGCATTACGGCTTAGGCCCATCAAATATTGAGGCTGCATCAACAGTGGAGTCTCTGGGTCTATCCGGTTTCCCAGAACACGTCGGGGCCAGTGTACTGCACAAGATCGTCAGAGCGAAGAGTGTCCAAAGCAAATCCGGAAGAAATCCGAAATCTCAAGCAGATGTTCCAACATAAGCTCCAGAACATCTTCCCGCGTTAGTGCCGAGGCAGTAAAGGTGGGAAGACCCTTCAGTGGTCATTCGAGGGCCTCGAGAACGTGCCATTGGACACTTTAAGATGTCCTGAATTTCGCTTAAGCCATCTTATGAGCTGGAACGTTTACGACCAGGTGCCAAGTGTACCAGAACGGTTTCTGGATGCCGTCGATGACAATGATATGCCTGCCTATGAGGCCTATAAAACGGATTAGAGAGATGAGCTCTTCTTAGCAAGAAACGAACATTAGATGACACTCATTTACCAGCTTTATTAAGTTCAAGCTATAACTCGTTCTAACTTTCTACATACTGCATTGTAGAGACTGCAGAGGACTGCCAGAAATATAAAATATTCAGGGCTAAATATGACTATATTTGATAGCTGAAAATTTGACATTTTTGCCAATAGGTGTCATGATGTCGAAGTATATAGCCAACGCAAAACACAGGCTATATAGACATGAATTCGCTGTGAAAAAGCGGGTGATTATGCCTGCCTATTAGCAACAAATTGTATTTGGATATCTCAAGTTAGGCTCATTTACCATGCAACAAATGTAAACTTATCGAAAAATTATGATTTTTGAGGAAAAATTTCTGCTACCAAAAACGTGAGATACTAAAAAGCCCAAGATACTGCAGTCGGAAGTCTTACGTGAATTCTGCTTGTTTTTTATATTTCCAGTGCCCTTTCTTATCTGTCAAGAACTGTGCGTCACGGCTTTCGTTAGACCTAAACTTAAAAGACACCGCGCTTGTTTTTATAACTTGTGATAAATTGTTAGGCCAAGTTAAAGGAAGAATTCTATAAAGACTGTATTAACGAGCACAAGTGGGGAGGGAAGCTGCAGGCTGAAGAGACAGGGCGAGGTATTTTATAAACTGATGTTCCGTGTCAAATTTTCCCGTTTTCTGAGAATCGGTGTTGGCTATAAACCCTGTCAATCCTCTGTTACTCTTGCCTTTGGAAGTGATCCTTGCCCAGTGTCACTCTATATACCTATACTTGTTTACTATACTGTCAATAAATGAGAAATGTCTTCAGCTGATCTTTATCAGAGCAACGATTCACAGTAATAAGGACTGCCTAACAACACTTGCACTGTTAACTGTATGACCTCCTGCAGCCCTTGTGACTGATATTATACATTAAACTTATAAAATTTAGAACCTGGCGACCCTCCCCGACCGAAAGTTGCAGGTGTGGTTCCTGTAAAAAATACAAGTTTGATTTCTTACCTACAATTGTTTGAAGAAAAAATAATTTATTCCGTTACTTGTTCAATTACTGTCACACCACCATCTAAATTACGGCCGGGGGTAAGTCCGGAAGTCTAAAACCTGGTGTCAACATACAACCCATGGGTCTCCAAATTCATGCCAAATATGCAGGAGTTTGGCCTGCGCAAATATGCCACTTATGCCATGTATGCGGCTCTCGAAACATGAAAAAAGTGCAAAATCTGCTAAAAATTGGATTTTTGAAGATTGTCCAATATGCACAACTATTTTTATGAATCGATAGTCTTCTTCATAATTCTGAACAACTTTTCTTCTTGGCGCAATAGCATATTTGCCATATCCACATCAAGTTATTTTCGAAAAACTGAAATTTGATCGTTTAAAGGACCACTGAATTAAGGAATGCTACCTTCAATTTGCCTTAGTTTAAGCCTTGATTAATTTGGAAAATGTGGCTGTATCGGGTATAACTGATTCATTTACATGTAGCCTGTTCTTTATAAATGATGTACAGTTGCTTCTTGTTGTGTGGTGGGCTGAACAAACCCTACAAGAATGTACCGGTCAGTTCACTTTGAAATAATATATTAAAATATGTTCTTTTATGCAATTTCTAACTTTAGCATTTCCATTACAAAATATTATTTCAGCAGTGATACAGCAGAATGGTTAGTTTTTAGTTTTGCGAAAGTTCTCCCCCTTGCGTTGGACTCATTAAATGACTGTCTTTGTTTCCAAATTGAAGACAACTTTCATACTGAAACTGGTAAGATGACTGTCTTGTACAAAATTCTAGTAAGACTACTAATCTTACTAACAATTTTGGCAAGATAGTAATAGTGCTAAATTTTGTGCAAGATAACTATCTTGCCAAACTCTTACAAGATAACTATCTTGCCAATTTTACTATCTTGCTACGACATATTCACACCAAATTTTAGCTTTCGCGATCTTGCGAGATTTAAATTATTTGATTCGGCGACCAAAATTTTTCAAATTTTTGACGTTTCTGCAGGTCTAGGACAGTGTTGCTCTCCAAACGTTAGGGTTACAACAAAGCTAATCCCATGTACATGTTACCCAATATGTCTTCTCCCATTATGCCAAACCGTAAATGTTTTCATCGAACCAATCAGCTGAGATTTAAACATATATGCTGGGTGCCGCCGAAATCAATTAATATAAAATAAAACTAAGTGCAACTATGCATTGCACTTCGGATGCCAGCATGCATAAAGTACATAAGCAAATTGTGGTTATACTTACCATCATTCAAGTCTGACCAGAAGGCAGGCACATGGAATTGAAGACCTTCCTTTGCTTCGGTACATGTTGGCGTGCAGTCGGAAGTCGCACTGATGTAGACCAGGGACAGAGGCAGCCCACAGTCAGCAGGTAGCTTGTTCCAAGAAGTGTCAGATGAAGTCGATCCTTCACATAAAATGCTGCGTTTAGAGGGCCATTCTCTTCTTCTCGCAGAAAGCTCCAGGGCCATACATCCAGTAATGCAAATCCAGCGTCAACACGTTCAGCTACTAAGCGTGCGTGGAGCTTCCGATAGTGGCCCTCACTCGGCGGCCGCTTGGCGTGTGGAAATACAGGTGATAGGTACACCTTCCGTGCCACATGGCCAATGGATTGACGGAGAAAACGGAACTGCTTGTTCCAAGACGTCTCAAAATCATACAGCAGCAGAGCACCCAGAATGACTATACTGGCTCCATACTTTATTATACAGCCAGAGTATTTCCGAAATGTCCACGAACCCAATCCCACTACAAGCCAAAATGGGACCGCCTTCCAGATAATGGGAGTTTCGTAGAATAGAGTTGGTCAGGATCAGACCAGTTTGCCAAGAATGATGGATAACAACAACCGAGCACAACGAGGCCAGCGAATAGGCAGAGCAAATCTCTTGGCGGCTGGAATGCTTTAACCGAAACCGTTGCAAAACAATTGCATTACGGTTTAGGCCTATCAAATGTTGAGGCTGCATCAAGAGTGAAGTCTCTGGGTCCACTCCGGTTTCCCAGAACACGTCGGGGCCAGTGTACTGCACAAGATCGTCAGAGCGAAGAGTGTCCAAGCAAATCCGGAAGAAATCCGAAATCTCAGGCAGATGTTCCAAAATAAGCTCCGGAACATCTTCCCGCGTTAATGCCCAGGCAGTAAAGGTAGATCCTTCAGTGGTCATTCGAGAGCCTCGACATTGCCCATTGGACACATTAAGATGTATTGGGTCACAAACACGCAGCCCACCTGCTGAGTTGGAACGTTTACGACCAGGTGCCAAGTGTATCAGAACGGTTTCTGGATGCCGTCGATGACAATGATATGCCTGCCTATGAGGCCTATAAAGCAGATTAGGAGATGAGCTCTTGTTAGCAAGAAACGGTGCTTGAAACATCAGATGACACTCATTTCTACTGTTTTATTAAGTTCAAGCTATAACTCGTTCTAACTTTCACATATTACATTGTAGAGACTTGTAGAGACTTGCAGAGACTGCCAGAAATATAAAATATTCAGGGCTAAATATGACTATATTTGATAAAGCTGAAAATTTGACATTTTTTGCCAATAGGTGTCCGCTTGGCATTATGCCTGCGTATTAGCAAAACAAATTGTATTTGGATATCTCATGTTTGGCTCATTTATCAAGCAACAAACGTGAAATTATCGAAAAATTATGATTTTTGAGGAAAACTTTCAGCTGCCAAAACCGTGAGCTACTGAAAAGCCCAGATATGGATAGATTATATGCGAAATAATGGGTATGTCAATTCAAAAGTGGCAGAAAAATGGACTCGTTTAATAAAGACGTTTATGTCTTTCCATAATTTTTAATAAACTTAGTCGAGCTGCGTTGTTATATAGTGCGATTTTTAATTAAATTAAAATTGCTCTAAAGGAAGTTTTAGTTAGACTTAGCACCCTTAAGTGGGCAACTAAAATTTTTACTAGAAAAACATGCCCTATTCACTGTTGATTAAACTAGCAGGCTTTTCTCATTATACGCAAAAGCTATGCTAAGATTTTTTAATTAGAAAGGCTTCGCTGTTTTTTTCACTTAGTGCCACACCCCAGTCGCTTTCGCTTGCTGGGGTAGTGCCAGGCCCAATTTTGTCTAGCTAAACGGGAGTGGGGCCTAGGTCTGGCACTGAATAATTGCTGCATGCAATTATCCGAGGCGTCATCAAGGGTACAGCCGGGGCAGAAGTGACCACGCTACTTTCACCGCATCGTGTTCACCCGTTGGCTCCATCCCTTAGGGGTTTCCCCCAAAGGGCGGCCAACTCCTTGCAAATCTCGGACAATACAATTAGTAATTATAGCCTGGGGGGATAAAAGGCTTAATGGTTCATCTGTACCATGTCTATCTGATGAAATGTAGCCGGCTGGCAACAGAAAACTTTGAATAATTTTTTTGAAGTAAGTTTTCGAAGTTCGTCTAATACGATTTGTGTGATAAAAAATTAATTTAAGCTGGCTGCGAATGCAGTATAAACTTCATAGTAGCTGAAGTCTCCATTGAACCAGCAATTTCTGTATTTCCTTAGTTGGCGACTAATCTAAACTTAGCTGATACAAAGCAACACAGACTTAGCTTTATCGCCGTTGATATCCAAACTCTTTATTGTGATTTGTTGCTGCGTATTGTTTCTAGTACTCAGCAATTTGCAATTCCAACAGTTACATCCATGGATGTTAGAATTGCGATCCATGGTTCCATAGGTATCCAGTCCATTTATTTTTAAAGTTGTGATGGAGTATTTTGGTATATATATGTCGTAGTAATTTCTGTATTCAGTAAATACTGTATTTACTGGCCGATTTCAGTAAATACGGTATTTACTAGTAAGAATGGTATTTTCTTTAAACTTCCTATCTTTACACGTAAATACCATTTTTACTGAAACTCGTCCAGTAAACACTGTATTATCTAGTAAATTCTGTATTTTGTCTTAAACGCCTTTGTCTTTGTGTGTGGCTAGGGTTCAAGGCATGCCGACGTCTTAGTTAAGCCAAAAAGATGGATCATACATTATCACAATATGTGCAGAGGGGGTGCATAAAGATAAACTCCAAACGTTAAAAATATTAGTTTCAAGGTAAAAATTGTTTTAATTTTAATAAATGTTTTAAAATCAAAACAGATACATGTATTATAAACGTATGTTTTCTGTATTTTCTAATAAATTTTGTATTTTATACAGAATTTCAGAAACACTATATAAGTTTGCATAAAGTTTTAAACTGCTATTCGTGTATTTTTTAATTACGAAAATGTAAGTAAGATTATAAACCATTAAGCAACGTATTAATTTTTAATTAATCGTAATTCATTATGATATATTATAATACATACATGTCTGTCTTGATTGTAAAAACTGTGTTAAAATTGAAACAATTTCTTAGTTTTGTAAACTACTATTTTTTAACGTCTGGAGTTTATCTTCATGCACCCCCTTTGCACATATTGTGATAATGTATGATCCATCTTTTGGCTTTAACTATGACGTCGGCATGCCGCAATGAACCCCTAGCCACACAGAAAGACAAAGGCGTTTAAGACAAAATACAGAATTTACTAGAAAATACAATGTTTACTGGACGAGTTTCAGTAAAAATGGTATTTACGTGTAAAGAAGTAGGAAGTTTAAAGAAAATACCATTCTTACAATAAATACGTATTACTGAAATCGGCCAGAAATACAGTATTTACTGAATACGAAAATTACTACGACATATAGTTTCCCCTAGGTAAGGCAAATAGCAAGCAAAATCATCATAACATCACAATTTACCGTGATCAAGATTTGTCAGTACTTGGTGAGCAACAATTCTGATCTATGCGTTGAGAGTTCAGTCAGTACAGTCAAGAGATAATTGGGTTTCTAGTTTTATTATAAAACTGAGCCCAATGATAGTGTAAAGTCAAGACAGTGCTTGTGCTAAGCTCCAAACTCAGGATCGACGTGCCCTCGCAAAGATGTTTTAGGCCAACAAACAGTACATTGAAGTTTGAAACTTATCTTATGAGTTCTTCCAAATCGCAGCTATCTTCCACCTAGTTTCGGATCAGATCCCTTCGCTGTTTTAAAAGCTGCATGATTCTGTTTGCTGCTTCTCATCTTACAGGTGACTACATTTAACAGCAAGAGGTAAGCAAGTTGAAAGCATTGTATCAATTACGCGCAAGATAATGATGGGAACATATATAGCTACACAGATATGTAGCACTTGCAGTTATAAATCGGCCTGGGTGGAATAAGTGATATTGAAACGGTCTATAACTTAGGGCCTATTTCTTTAAAGATTAAAATGGTCGGCTTAAACGGATTAAAAATCAGCCGGATTAAAATTTTAATTGCTATTTCTTTAATGATGGATTAAACGGATTAAACAGATTAAATTAACTCGTTTAATCCGACCATTTTAATCCGCGGATTAAACGAGTTGATTTCAATCCATTTAATCCGCCATTAAAAAACGGCTATTAAAAATTTTAATCCGCCAACTTTTAATCCGTTTTATCCACGTAACTGCACGAGGATTAAAAGTTAGTTGAAAATACAGGCGGAGGATTAAACGGATTAAAATTAATCTTTAAAGAAACAGCGATTAAGCAGGTCGGATTAAATTAACTCGTTGAATTTTTAATCCGAAGTGTTAATAAAGAAACAGGATTAGATTAAAATTTTAATCCTAGGTGCATTATAGAAATAGGATTAAATTTAATCCGTTTAAGTCGTTTAACTCGCTGGATTAAATTTTAATCCGTTTAATCCGAGTGCTGTTTCTTTAATGCGGATTAATTTTAATCTAATCCGTTTAATCTTTAAAGAAATAGGGCCTTAAGGAGCTAAACCGCTTACAAGCAGTTTTAAAAATGTATGTTTTAGTGGTAAGTAAACTAAGTCCCAAATAATTATTATATCTTTAATTTACCCGAAACCCTCTTCACAAAACATACGCTTGCAGATGTCTCTTTTGCGCTGTTTAAGCCCGACATCTGTCAATTCTAATTAGGCATACCAAATTACAATCCTAACCTTTGCCTTAAGTTCATAGCAGCAGCTGCGGCAAACTGCAGAGATGCGCATTAAATCAAGCAACTCGTTGAAGCGCTGGAAATTTCTAATGATAAATCGCAGTTGTACAAAAGCAAAAAGCAATTTTTATACAGAATTTGCAGTTTTGATAAATTTAGCATGCATTTCTACTTAATTAGTTGAACTTAGTTTTAACAGAGGCTCACTAAGTATCTCATTATTTTCTTCTCTTCGATCAGTATTCTCTTCTCGCAGAAAGCTCCAGGGCTATACATCCAGTAATGCAAATCCAAGGCGTCAACATATTCAGCTGCTAAACGTGCGTGTAGCTTCCGATAGTGTTTCTCACTCATCGACCGCTTGGCGTGTGGAAATGGGGGTGATACGTACACCTTCCGTCCCACTTGGCCAATGGATCGACGGAGACAACGGAACTGCGTGTCCCAAGACGTCTCAAAATAAGCTCCGGAACATCTTCCCGCATTAGTGCCCAGGCAGTAAAGGTGGGAAGACCCTTCAGTGAACATTCGAGAGCCTCGATATTACCCATTGGACACATTATTTGGCCACAGAAAGCAGCCCACCTGCAGAGCTCGAATGTATACGAACAGGCGCCAAGTGTACCAGGACGGTTATGGGACGCCCTCGGAGACAATGATATGCCTATGAGCCTATGAAGCAGACTAGGAGATGAGCTCTTCTTATGGGGGGGCGGGGGCCGACGGGTGCGAAATTTATAGTAACCAAGTTTGCTTATTTTCAGGAGTAATACACCCAAATGTGTCCCAAACAAAGACATATTTGGGTGTATTATACCTGTTTATTAACCCAGTTAACCCTAGGTTTTAAGCAATGTTGCCTGTTCCTCTGTGGCCAAAGAAATATGATCTGATCGTCTGG